>MU191152.1:0-24497 GCA_016904865.1 Pissodes strobi | reverse complement strand
AACGTGCCTAATTTTTAAAATAGAATTGAAAAAGATGGCTAAAAAATTTCAACATTAATTCGCAAATTGTTGCATGAAAAATATCTATATCAACAATAATTAAATAAGTATCATTTTGGTCATTTTTATTTGATATTCCTACTACTAAATTTCAGAAATCAATTCAATATTGATAAACATGATTCTTCATTGAATAGTATTGCAAATTAGAATTTTTCATTATACTCATTTCTATAACGATTTTTAAAAAATGGTATTATTCGTACTTTGCGAACCTTCTGAATAAAAAATCTCTTTTATCAATGCAGCAAAGATTTTTGAAATCCATAATTCAACTATATCAATCACCCTTTACTTTTACTATCTGTTTAGTTTGTGCAGTTCATAAAAAAAGAACAAGACCAGTCATAGTTCAATAAGCAGAAAAGCTTTGCTTCAATATTAGTTTCTAAAAAACTCTTTTTCATAATACCTCTCTGAAAACTATCATTTTCGACGTCTCGGTATAGCAAAGAAAGTAAGTCTTTCCAGTGCGCCCGCACGAGAAAAATTTTCCCGCTCCCTAATTAGGGAGCGAGAAAAGTTTTCCCGATCCCTAATTTTAAGTGCTAAATTTGCAGTGATTTAGTCACATAATAAGCATAAAGTATAATAAATTGGGTTAAAATTATACAGCGATGCAGTCTACAAGATTAATCTAGTACATTTTTGCGTCAATGGTCTAATTTTAAGTAAAATTATTTTATTTATTCTGACCTTACTTGACACAAATACTTCAAAATTAGCTGCCTATTCAATTACAACAAAGCATACAAACACATTTCCATAGCAACGCTTGATGAATAGTAGATAAATACCTGTGTCTTGCTTGTCTTGCAAGTTTGACGTTTGCTTACATTTTAATACAAAATGTATTATGACATGATTTTGGATACATAAAATTATAATAACTTTATGTTTATGTTTTGATTTCAGAGAGGTATTACGAAAAATCTCGTTCATTACACGTCCAGAAACAGCTTAGAAATTGCCGCGCGCGCACCGAAAAGCCTAGTTTCTGGACTGGTAATGAAATATACTATTCGGATACAATCGTAGCCGACCGGATCTGTCGGTCGGCTACGATACAATTCAACTTTATTCTATACAGAATACAGGGTGTTACAAATTCAACTGTTTAGCATTGCTAACTTGGCAATGGGAAGAGATACGAAGTCGGTATAAATAAAACAGGCGTTGCAGCGTTGTTTAATTGAGCGCTAAAACTTTGCCCTACTTTAATCGACTTCACATCGTTTATGATTTTCAAGATAACAATGCTGAGCACTCGAATTTTTAACAATGGGGTATTATATATCTGGCATAATAAGAATATTCGGTTCTAAACAATAACGTTTACAATTATTTTATAAACAGAACACACAATAACTACTTCAATTTGCGTGTAAATTAATAACAATAAGGTTTCCATTTGTCAAGAAAATATCAAGTTGTAAAGTATAAAGGAATATATTATAAACATGCCATTTTTTTAATTAAAAATAAGGTAGTAAGTAGGTATAGTTGAGGAACTTGAAATTCGGACAGGGTTTTCTCATATAAATATTTTTTAAATTACCTTTCACCTTCCTTCTATGCAGGATACACCTGGTGTCTGGTGTATCGTGCTCTCGATCGTGTTTCTATTGTTACGTTTTTCCCGTGGGTTCTGACCGAAATTACAACTTTACTATTTTAAACTAATACTCCCTTTAATCCCCCCCACTATATACAATTAAACGCACTAAACTACTTTTATAACTTTACAACATAAGCTCTTTACAATTCAACACTCAATCATCATTAACTAACTAAACACGCTTTAGGTCTGCTCCTTATATACAATCTCAAATCTATCACGAATACTCGGGAAGAAGCGAGGCCACTCTACATGATTCTCGACCAGGGCATCGAGATAATTCTAGCGTTCCTGAATCTTCGCGGCCGGCCGACGATGACTCATACATAGACAGGGCGGCGTGGCGCGGCAAAGCCAGTTCTATAGGGTGGCACAAAAACATGCGGATCGTTGCTAGCCGTGACATTGCCTCCCTCCTAATTCTGATCGTCCCGATCAGCTACTTCATGTCCGTGATATGCTTTGCGCCTGTCGAGGTGGACAACTTTCAGTTTGCTTCTGGGGCTACGTTGGATTCTATACACTACGTCATTAATTCTTTTGATGACTGTATAGGGCCCTTCCCATACTGGCTTTATCTTGGGAGATCCTTTGCGGATTATATAACCAGACTTTATCGTTCATCTGAAATCCCATAGCTTTGAGATCATATCATGTCTTCATTCGGTCACTGGCTTTCTCCGTGTTTTCTCTGACTAATTCATGGATGTATAGTAATTTTTCCTTAAGAGTCCGCGTAGTCGTGAATTTCCATATCCTGGTTATCTGGCGTTCCGAATAATAGGTCACAGGGTAAACGGAGTTCTCTTCCAAATAAAACCATGGCTGGTGTTAGTCCTGTCGTGTCATGGACTGCTGATCTATAGGCCATCAAAAATAGTGGTATGTGTTGGTCCCAATCCTTCTGATGTTCATCTACGTCCTTTGACAAATGTTGGATGTAAGGCTGTAGTCCGTGTTTTATGGATGTTGAGTAAATCACAGACTTTCTGGAAAAACTTAGATTCGAAGTTGCGTCCTTGATCTGAGTGTAGCTCTAACGGAACACCAAATCTGCCGTACAGGTTATTCACGAGGACCTCTGCTATGGTAACAGCTTCTTGATTAGGGATCGTAAATACTTCAGGCCATTTACTGAAGTAGTCAATTGCCACTAAAATGCACTTGTTACCATTATTTGTTTCTGGAAAAGGGCCTGCTACGTCAATAGCGATACGTTCAAACGGTAGGCCCACATTATACTGTTTCATGTTTCCCCTAGGTCTTGTTTTGGGTACTTGACTTGTGGCACAGGTTGAGCACTGCCAACATCATGATTTTACATCCTGGCAGTAGTTGACCCAGTAAAATCTGTCGAGGATCTTGTCAATCGTTGTGTTCACTCCGAGATGAGCACCAGACTTTCCATTATGAACTTCTTCCAGAACTTCCGATATCTTCCTCCTTGGTACCACTAACTGTGTCTTCACTACTTTTCCATCGGCGCTTTCTCAGGCTCGTTTCAGAAGTCCATTTTCCACCACTGCGCCCACAGTTTTAAAAGCAAATCCTTTAGTTGATATCTCTCTCCACCTAGGTCTTGGTTGATGTTCTTCCTTAGCTTTTAGCAATACTGCTATTTCACTATCCTCAAGCTGATCCTTTTTAAGTTGCTCTGTGGCCCACTGCTGATCAACCTCAAATTTCATTTGCCTAATGGGAGTAATTCCTTCTCGTTGATCTATACTTTGGCAATGCTTACAATTATACTCGCATGGCCTTCTGGATAAAGCATCTGCATTATTATGCAATCTCCATGCCCTGTGATTAACCTTAAAGTTATATTGTTGTAACTTTTCAAGCCATTTGGCTATCTGTCCTTCAGGCTGTTTCATCTCCAGAAGCCATTTAAGTGCTGCATGATCAGTCCTTATTAGAAATTCTTGTCCATACAGATATTGATGGAAATGCTCAACAGACCGTACTATTGCCAAAAGCTCTTTACGGGTTACACAGTAGTTACGTTCAGGTTTCGAAAGTGTTCGACTGTAGTACCTACTCGATAACTCGTTCTTCTCCTGCTTGTACTTGCGATAAAACTGATCCGATGCCGGTGTTGCTTGCGTCTGTGTCCAATACAAATTTACCCTTTTGTTCCGGATATCCCAATATTAGACTAGAACATAGAGCCGCTTTTAATTTCCTGAAAGCAGATTTACAGTTAGGATCCCAGTTATATTTTGCTCGTTCTTCAGTGAGCTGATGTAAAGGTGCAGCTATATTTGCAAATCCTTCAACAAATCTTCTATAATAAGTACTTAGTCCAAGGAAGCTCCTCAGTTCATATTTCTCGCTGCTGTAATCTTCCGTTGGTCGGTTTAGATTCCCTCTGATGACACGACATGCCCGAGAAATTCAATTTTTGTTGGAAAAGAAAACATTTCTTTGGATTCAGTAAGAGCTGAGCATTCTTGATTCTAGTAAAAACTTCATGCAGGTTTTGTAGGTGCTCTTCGAAAGTTTTTCCCATTACCATTATATCATCAAGATAGACCAGACATGTCTTCCAAGTGAGGCCTCGTAGAACAACTTCCATAAGACGCTCAAAAGTAGCGAGGGCATTGCATAGTCCGAAGGGCATAACTTTAAACTGATATAAACCACTTCCGGTAGAAAAGGCAGGCTTTTCCTTATCTTGTTCGTCGATGCCTACTTGCCAGTAGCCGCTCTTTAAATCGAGTGTTGTTACCCACTGCACCGGCTCGCAAGTGGCTATCACATCTCCTTTATTGATTTTGATGGAATTAGATGAAATATTTGCTATCCTTATCGGTATTTCGCCGTCGGTATTGACTAGTGCTTTGCCTACGAGGTGTTTGCAGGGCAAATCGTGGAGTTGGATAAGTCCGATGCAGCCTCCAAAATCCTTCTCCAATTTCCCAAAAATTATTTGCTCGGTATTTCCGCTTATTCTTACAGTACATGTCGCCACTACTTTAGTCGGTGTGCCATCGTCTCTTTTGGTAAGGATGAACTCTTCGGTGCCAAACTTCAGAAGATTAAGCTTGCTGTCAAAAGAGAATTCATGTTGGCCAATGAGATTCGCTTGCCTTCTACGTTCATTCTCTTCCCGACCCGCTCGCCTCTCAGCATTTAAATTTTCAATGAAATCGGCCAACATTTTATTTATTTGCTCCATTTCTGCCGTTTGTTGCCTCGTATTGACCATAGAATGTTATAAAATTTTCACCGAATCCACCAATCAAACGGTCTCGTTGACGTACTTTTACTCTCTTCTTTCCTCGAAAAATACTTCACAAGTCCGGTCTCTTCACAATCCAACTTCTGACCCCAAATGTTACGTTTTTCCCGTGGGTTCTGACCGAAATTACAACTTTACTATTTTAAACTAATACTCTCTTTATTCTCCACCACTGTATACAATTAAACGCACTAAACTACTTTTATAACTTTACAACTAATAGCTCTTTACAATTCAACACTCAATCAATAACTAACTAAACACGCTTTAGGTCTGCTCCTTATATACAAATCAACTCTATCACGAATACTCGGGAAGAAGCGAGGCCACTCTATATGATTCTCGACCAGGGCATCGTGATAATTCTAGCGTTCCTGAATCTTCGCGGCCGGCCGACGATGACTCATACAGTTCTATAGGGTAGCACAAAAACATGCGGATCGTTGCTAGACGTGACACTATGAATACTTCAATGCTGAGAACTAGTAAGCAAAAAATGACAAAGTTATTTCAAATTATTCCTTGAATTACAACCCTCAAGTTTCTTCTATACATAAAGATAGTCTATCTATATGAGTGTCTATATATAGTCTATATAGTGGCTAGAAACACTAATTTAGAAAAACAGCAGAAAGTGGGAATAAATAAGCACGGAACATAAAGATATTTAAAAAACCAAAATGATACCGTTTGTGAATTTTGTGCTGAATAATAAATTATATATTTATCAATACTGTCCCGTCCATACTGCCCGAATAGTTAGTGATTGGTTGCAGAAGCAGAATATACAGACTTGTTCTTTCGATGAGTCCGGACTTAAAGTTAATGGAAAACGTATGAGATTGTATGGTAAAAAACACAAATGCAATGATTTTGTTTACAAAATGTTATTCATAGTTATGACGGAGAATTCAAGAAGCATGGTAAAAAACTCCGAAAGTTGCTCAAGATTTGGTTGAAGCAGTGACAAAACATTTAAACTGTTAATTAATTATCACCCTGGTCCTAGTTTAAACTTCAACTTGAAAAATACTATGTAAATATTCGAGACAAATTAAAAGATTTTATTAGATAAATAGTCAAGCGGACTATTATCAGTCCGTCAGACTTTGTTTCTCACTTTACATCTCCGCCTGATTTTTCGCAGTGCACTCATGTACGTGGTAATCAGGGGTCTAACCTTCAATCTAATTCACTAGCTAAAACTAAATGCCACAGTGCACATGTATGTACATGGACTTGAAGCTTGAAGTTACCCACCAAAAGTAGTAATGTCAAATCTACGTTAAATTCGGCAGTTTTATGTAAAGCAATTTCAACCTAGAATCTGTCAAATAGTTAAAGTGCAGTGTTAACTCTGACTAAAATTAAGCCAAATAAGTATGCCGATTAAGACGCCCAAATATTTACCTGAATTAAGCCAAAGCTAACCATAAATAAAGCACAACACGACTCTTAAAAATTGTATTATAAAAAAGTGGCCAAGAGCTATAAACAAACGAAAGTATACCTTAACCGAAAAGACATGCCTACTCTAGTAATCGGGTACAGTGTAACTTTATTAAGTCGTTGGCCAATAGATAATGTTATTGTATTCACCAAAGTGTCTTCTTTATCATCTCTTCTCACCTGAAATAGATCGATCCGAATCTGGGCTACATAACCTGCACGTCAACCAAGGCGTGACGTCACGAAACAAAGGTAAGATTAAATTTTAGCTTTTTAAATAAAATTTTATTGACTTATTTATTTCCTATATAATTAAATTTCTGTTGTTACTAACTGCTGTTATTATTGCTAATAAACATAAATTATTATTCGACTATGTATTTTATTATTCACAAAAGTGAAGCCTGGAAATAAGTTGACCATTAAATAATTATACATTTTTATTAAATTATATCAGGTGTTGAAGTTGAAAAAACTCCATTAAGGTTTACCGGTGTTAACAAACGGGCAGGTTAAGGTAAAAGCCTAACTTACAAAAAATCATAATAAATGAAACACCCTTTGTATTCTATGCATTTTTTTAAATCCAAAAGCACAATACCAAAAATCAGGCAAATCACAATTTAATTTTGTTGTAACTGTACCTAAAATAATTAGGTATGTATGTAAATGAAAAGTTGAATAAAAAATTTAAAAAAACCAATGTTTTTTATTTATTTTTGTTTTGGATTGTAGCAATAATATTGTACAGGGTGGCCCGTTTAAGAGGGACCTATACCTTATCTCGAAAACTACGGAGGTTGGAAAAAAAATTTAAATACAAAAGTTATTCCTAATAAAATGACCTTTATTTTTTTTGTATTGTTTTAATCGTCACTTTTTTATATACAGGATGGTCAAACAAAGTTACACTTTTTTAAATGAAACACCCTATACTTTATTACATTTTTGGATTCTACTTAAAATTCTAAGCATATTTGTTGTATGATGTTATACCTCTAGAGTTGGTAGTTTCACAGCTATAAACAGTTGAAAATCGGTACTTCGGCTACTTTTCACCTTGGTAGCAGGAAGACCATTAAAGATGGAGTAAAATGAATTCCACATTCCTATCTTAACTTTCCAAGAGCTATCTGATGGTGCTAACTGATGGTACCTACAGAGGTACCAGATTTGGTACCTATGGTACCACCTGCCAATTAGTACCGTCAAATAGCTCTTGAAAAGTTAAGATAGGAATGTGAAATTAATTTTACTCCATCTCTAATGGTCTTCTTGCTACCAAGGTGAAAAGTAGTCAAAGTGCCGATTTTCAACTGTTTATATCTGTGAAACTACTAACTCAAGAGGTATAACATCATACATCAGATATGCTTAGAATTTTAAGTAGAATCCAAAAATGTAATAAAATATAGGGTGTTTCGTTTAAAAAAGTGTAACTTTCTTTGACCATCCTGTATATAAAAAAGTGACGATTAAAACAATACAAAAAAAAATAAAGATCATTTTACTAGGAACAACTTTTGTATTTAAAATTTTTTTCCAACCCCCGTAGTTTTCGAGATAAGGTATAGGCCCCTCTTAAACGGGCCACCCTGTACATAATTCGCTGGAAAGAACAAATAATAATAAACTAGTTTATTATTCTTGGGAAAGAACAATTAACACAATATACTCATGTGATTTACGCCATTTATCTATTCTCGTTATATAATATAATAAAATTAGCAGTTGTAGAAAACATAAGGCCTTATGCATGACTTTGACAGGCATTTCTGTAGTATCTAATTGGATTTATTTCACAATTTCGCCCCTAAAGAATTCGAATCACAGAGTAGAAAAACGACACATGTTTCATAGCGCTGCACCTTCCATTGAAATCATAAATAATTATGATCTAAACCACCTTGTGTACCACAATTAAGCGCGATAATAGATGTTTCTAGTAGAAAACGTATAACAAAAGTACCATGTTAGGTAGAAATAAGGCAATTTTATAAAATTTATTCTTGAGAAAGCAATATTGCTAAATCAGGTTATTTATTACCGAGAAGGATTATCTGATTTTACTTGAACTTGTATGTAAGGTAGTACATGTTAATGTTAAATAGTTGACACATTGATGGATCAACTTGTGGCAAGAGTATAAACAGTGTCACTTATTTGTGTGGGAACTGGCTCGACCCTTGATCCCCCGGGTTGCATATTTACACATCCTCACATACGACGGAACCAGGGTGCTGAAATCGGTTAGGGTTTGTAAGCGTTTGTAGCACTACAAAAGCTCACTGATTTGGGCACCTAATCGCGCCATGTCTTCACGGTGCAATCAATTTGCGGTAAGAGCACTCGTGGTCTAGAGGTTTAGATGGCCGGGTCTCACCTGGACGGTCCGGGTTCAAACCCCGTTGCTTTTTTTTTAGGTTAAGTTTCGAAACAGTTTTTTTCTTGATTTTGGGTATGTCTTGGGTTAGCACCTGGTTAGTTTCCTTTTCTTGAGCCTCCGTAGCGAGCGAAGCGAGCAGAGGGCCATGCGAAAAGCGAAATATTATATAACAGCGTATTCCAGGTGCCCAAATCAGTGAGCTTTTGTAGCGCTACAAACGCTTACAAAACCTAACCAATTTCAGCACCCTGGTGCCTATGATAGTCAGTTACGTAGGTGCCGAAATCAGTGAGCTTTTGTAGCGTAATTATTGTTTACAAAGGCTCACAGTTTTCAGCACCCTGGTGCCATCGTATGTGAGGATGTGTAAATATGCCCCCGTGTTCAGGATGGGAATATCTTGGGAGATATTAACAAGAAACAGATTGAGATTATGGGTCATTACGTGAACTGGTCCAAGATCGCTAGTTCCTAATCTCTTTTATTTTAATTTGATTGCTTTTATTTCTTTATAATGTTTATATTGAAACATTAACATTAAACTGCCTAACATCAATCTCTGCAATAAATAGATATCTTGGTCACAGCTTAATGGTTATACTAAGCTGTGTCATGGTCACCAAGGGCAGCAAAGAACTTAGCCAAGATTATCTGGCTATCTAAAGATCGGCGGGCACATCGAGTATGAGTGTCAAACATAAGGATTTGTCTTGCCATTAAAAATGGTCTACTACAGAATAATACATTTTTAAACAGGCATTAAAGTGTCATATGTCTATGTTATGTGGTACAACTTTATCTGCTGGAGCAACTTCGTATTCGTTTGGAGAATAGGGAACAGATAATAGATTTACGTACAACTATGTTTTTAGACGTTGCAACTCTATGGAAAAAGCAGCAAAAGAAAATTGAATAACTATTTTGAAATTTTATCTGATTAGGTTACAAAGTTGGTAAAAAAAGCGATTAAGCTCAGGGCTTTCGTTAATCACCTATTGAATCAGACAAGAAATCAGTGTATCAAGAATATTTTATAGTAGTTTCTAATGAATGTAAATATTTCAGATGAATGCTAGTCCCAGGACTATGTTGATATATTAAAAAAACTCGTGAGTTAGATTATTATTATGACCAGCCTTCATTAAAATATCGTCGAAAGATCAACATGATCTCTTACTAGTCGCATCAAAGGATCAACATATGCTTACTGGCCTAAAATTGGAAAATAAAATCAACTTTTTAGCTGCCGAATAGATGTGTTCCGCTTTGGTAATCGATTGCTTTAAAAAATTGAAGGTACCGAAGGAACCATTTTGTACATAAAAATTATAAATTTCATATCACCTGCATTTTGAAGAAACAACCAAACACTATCAAAACCTTTACACGAAGATATAGTACGTGGTTTTCCTTCTACAAATCTGAAGATTTAGTCTAAAAAAAGTAAATCTGAAACGTAAACAAATAATTTCATATCGACGAACAGTTACATCTGCATAGAAATAAATGCTCACGCACTTATTAATATAATTATATTTCCCGAACTATAAAATTTAAGACGACATCGTATTCAACGTTACATTGAAGGAGCAGAAGGAGCTACTAAACGGAACTAATAGAATTCGAATGATCAATGATATTATTATCGACACTGACTGGTAGTTTTTCTTTCCGCGGGAACAATAGTATATTATTTTATATGGAGGAAAAGTAATACTTTTCATGGCGCGCTCGTGTTTAACAGCCGAACGGAGTGAGGCTGGTAATAGAGAGCAAGCCATGAAAAGTAACTTTTCCTCCAAATAAAATATGCTGTTTTTTCTTCAAATGTCGACAAATTAATGCAAAAAGTCTCTTTTTAATAGTAATAATAATTATTATTAAAGATAAGTGGGTTCGCAAGGCGGCTTAGACCTGTGCGGTGTCGGTGAATAGGCTCAGGTTGTTGCTATAGTAATGTAACATAAAGCTGTCAGTGGACACTGTCAACAATAATTATATTTTTTTAAAATTGCGTTGCGATTGCGTTTTAATTCCGTATTGATAAGCAGTTATTGAGTAAGTTCGATTAAATAATAACCAATTTGTTCCTAAATTAGTGATTTTTAGAAATGCAGTCACACATTGAGTGATAAATGCAAATTTTAGTTTAATAAGTCTTGAGTTGTTGACGCTTATTTTGATGTTTGTTTGTATTGTATCTATGTTGTTATGATAACACTTTTACCTCCGCCGGCGGAAAAGTGAAAAGTAAAGCTCCGGCGGAGGAAAAACGAAACTTCACTGCCGCCTACACAGTCGAGTAATGACGGATTTACTGACGTTTGAAGAAAAAATCTCTTTTATCAATGCAGCAAAGATTTTTGAAATCCATAATTCAAATATATCAATCACCCATTACTTTTACTATCTGCTTAGTTCGTGCAGTTCATAAAAAAAGAACAAGACCAGTCATAGTTCAATAAGCAGAAAAGCTTTGCTTGTAAAATTTTTTCAATATTAGTTTCTAGAAAACTTTTTTTTCTTCAAACGTCAGTAAATCCGTCATTACTCGACTGTGTAGGCGGCCGTGAAGTTTTGTTTTTCCTCCGCCGGAGCTTTACTTTTCACTTTCCCGCCGGCGGGGGTAAAAGTGTTGTCATAGCAACATAGATACAAACAAACAACAAAATAAGCGCCAACAACTCGAGATTTATTAAACTAAAATTTGTATTTATCACTCAATTTGTGCACTGCATTTCTAAAAATCATTAATTTAGGAACAAATTGGTTATTATTTAATCCAACTTACCAAATAACTGCTTATCAATACGGAATTAAAACGCAATCGGAGACGCAATTTACAAAAAATAATTATTGGTGACAGTGTCCACTGACAGCTTTATGTTACATTACTATAGCAACAACCTGTGCCTATTAACCGACACCGGTCTAAGCCCCCTTGCGAACCCACTTATCATTAATAATAATTATTATTATTACTATTAAAAATAGATGTTTTGCATTAATTTGTGAAGAAAACACAGCATATTTCATTTGGATGAAAAGTTACTTTTCATGGCTTGCTCTCTATTACCAGCCTCACTCCGTTCGGCTGTTAAACACGAGCGCGCCATGAAAAGTATCACTTTTCCTCCATATAAAATAATATACAATTTCATAATACCTCTCTGAAAACTATCATTTTCGACGTCTCTTTATAGCAAAGAAAGTAAGTCTTTCCGGGAAAAATTAGGGAGCGGGAATATTTTTCCCGATCCCTAATTTTAAGTGCTAAATTTGCATTTATTTAGTCACATAACAAGCATAAAGTATAATAAATTGGGTTAAAATTATACAGCGATGCAGTCTACAAGATTAATCTAGTAAATTTTAGTATTTTTTCTACAGCCGCGCGCAAAATAACTAATTACTAAATTGAAATGAAATCGCAAAATCGACGAATGCCGTGCAACCTTATTTTGCGCTCTAGCGCGAACATGGAAAAGAAAAATCTCACTTTTTCCGTCGAGTGTGCTATGAATGGTCATGGAAACCGAATATAAATAAATGACAGTCGTGCGTTTGTTACAGTTTGTTGCTGGCAATACTGTTCTAAATATGCCCGAAGCCCGAATATAATATGTCAAAACTGAAAGTCATTTGCAAATTTCAGAATAAGTATAGAGAAAAATTGGATTTAATTTAAAAAATGCGGCTGTAGAAAAAGTTCTGTGTGTTTTTCCAGCGCAAAGTAAGATTGCCGTTTTCGAAAGATTACTGCGCTCCGGTACGCGTCGCGCAGTAACATTCTTTCCCAAGCGGCAATCCGTTACTTTGCGCTCTAAATACACAAATAACTATTATTTATTCTGACTATACTTGTCACAAATACTTCAAAATTAGCTGCCTATTCAATTACAACAAAGCATACAAACACATTTCCATAGCAACGCTTGATGAATAGTAGATAAATACCTGTGTCTTGCTTGTCTTGCAAGTTTGACGTTTGCTTACATTTTATTACAAAATGTATTATGACATGATTTTCGATACATAAAATTTATAATAACTATATGTTTATGTTTTGATTTCAGAGAGCTATTATGAAAAATATCGTTCATTACACGTCCAGAAACAGCTTTTCCTGTGCTTGCACGCCTTCCGGTGTTCGGCTACGCCTCGCACCAGAAACTGTCGCGCGCGCACCGGAAAAACCTAGTTTCTGGACTGGTAATGAAATATACTCGTACTATTCGGATACAATTCAACTTTATTCTATACAGTATACAGGGTGTTACAAATTCAACTGTTTAGCATTACTAACTTGGCAATGGGAAGAGATACGAAGTCGGTATAGGCGTTTTGTTGTTTAATTGAGCGCTAAAACTTTGCCCTACTTTAATCGACTTCACATGGCTTATAGTTTTCAAGATAACAATGCTGAGCACTCGAATTTTTAACACTACGTATATTATATATCTGGCATAATAAGAATATTCGGTTCTAAACAATAAGGTCTATAATTAATTATTTTATAAACAGAACACACAATAACTACTTCAATTTGCGTGTAAATTAATATCAATAAGGTTTCCATTTGTCAAGAAAACATCAAGCTGTAAAGTATAAAGGAATATACTATAAATATGTCATTTTTTTTTTATCTAAAAATAAGGTATTTTAAGTAGGTACAGTTGCGGAACTTGAAATTCGGACAGGGTTTTCTCATATAAATATCTTTTAAATTACCTTTCACCTTCCTTCTATGCACGATACACCTGCTGACAACCAGTAAGCAAAAATGACAAAGTTATTTCAAATTATTCCTTGAATTGCAACTCTCAAGTTTCTATATATAAAGATCGTCTATATGAGAAGGGTGGCAGATAAGTTATTTGGTGTTCGAAAATCACCGTTCATAACATTAAAAAAGTGGCGAGAAACACTAATTTAGAAAAACCACAGAAAGTGGAAATCAATAAGCACAGAACATAAAGATATTTAAAAAACCAAAATGCTACCGTCTACGAATTTTGTGCTGAATAATAAATTATATTTATCAATACTGTCCCGTCCATACTGCCCGAGTAGTTACTGATAGGGATCGGCAAAACAAGAAATCTTGTCTTGACAAGCAATTTCTTGTCTTGTCTTGAAATACTTTCAAGAAATAAAAAAAATCTTGTCTTGACCATTTATTGAGAGTTGATGTCTTGTCTTGACTCAAGAAATTTGAAAATTCTTGATATCTTGACAAAAGTGGAACCCCCGTTTAAAAGTCGTTTCTTGATACCTTGACAAAAGAGGAACCCCCGTTTAAAAGTCGCGGTAATGGTTGATCTGGTGTTTATGCTTTATGCGTAGAATCGAGGGCCAGGTCAAGGTAGTATTGTTTTACAGTTCGTTGCTTCATATGCGTTGACAAATTTATTTTATTTTAATTTTAATAATCTTACGTAAATTCAAAATTGCTCTACGCCACTGAAGTAGACTCGCAAAGTTTTTTTTTTAATTCTAATATCTTAGAACATAACATAGTCAAAAATGATTAGAAAATCCTTCGAAAATCAAAAGTCATAGAGCATTGAAAAATGATCCAATGTAATTTGGCACACAAGACATGGTTATACCAAAAATCGTATTGCCTTGACCTGTTTTTTTAGTGATCAATATTACAAACCCTTTTAAATCTTTTTGCCCATGAAATACATTGGTTTTAAAAAATACCATCTTTTCTGTACCTACACCACTGAAGTAGACTCGCTTTGCAATGCATTTTTTGGTCCCGATTAGGCCATAACGTATGCAAAGATGATAAAAAAAAACTTTAAAAATAAAAAAGTTATTAAGCATTAAAAAGGTTGCAATTTAATTTGGCCCAACTTTGGACATGAGAACGCTCTGTAATATAAATATTTTAGACATAATATTTTTTTTATTACGCATGCATCATAATCATCGATTATCGCATGCTGCAGCGTGCTTAAAATGATGTTTATGATGCGCCAACTTTTTTAAAGGTTGCTATAGAAACATTTGATCATGTCAAATGTGACAGATTAATATATTCGTCAATATATCCCTTAAGTTTAATATTTAAAACATTTTTGAGATTATGATGCATTAGTAATAAAAAATAGCGTATGATATACGTGTATAAGAGGCCTTTAAAGCCCTTGCGACTTACAAAACACTCCGCTGCGCGTCGTGTTTTGAAAAATGTCGCGCGTGCTTTAAAGGCCCTCTTATACACTTATATCATAATATACTATTATATCATACCAGTACATTATTGTGTTTTTATACCTGAGATACCATTTACATAATGGATTACTTTATGCCCGTGCGACTTTATGGCTCGTGCGGGCATAAAGTACACTTTATGGCCTCAAATAATTGAATTGAATTCGTATTTTTCTAAATATTTACATATTGTGAATGCAATAACGAACTAGTATGACATAAAGCTTGTATGCACCACGGGTATTAATAGATGTGTACGCCCGCCCTCGGGCGACTATAAACCCTCTGGCCAGAGGCCCTCGGGTTTGTAACATTGTCGCCCTCAGGGCATAAACATCTACTTAATACCCTTGGTACATAAATAACTATTTATCCTTCCATTAAAAATGTTGCAGAGCATTGTTTTTTTTTCAATAAAGTAACAAACAAATGATTTTTTTTTTATTTATATTTTCAAGAAATTTCAAGATTTTTTTGATTTCTTTCCAAGAAATCTTGATCTTGGGGTATAATTTCTTGTCTTGTCTTGAAAAACAAGGATCATTTGTTGTCTTGAAATCAAGACAAGATCAAGGCAAGATCAAGCAGTTGTCAAGAAAATGACGACCCCTAGTTACTGATTGGTTGCAGAAGCAGAATATACAGACTTTTCTTTAGTCTTTCTAGGAGTCCAGACTTAAAGTTAATGGAAAACGTATGAGATTGTATGGTAAAAAAAACAAATGCAATGATTTTGTTCACAAAATGTTATTCATAGTTATGACGCAGAATTCAAGAAGCATGGTAAGAAACTCCGAAAGTTGTTCAAGATTTGGTTGAAGCAGTGACAAAACATTTAAACTGTGAATTAATTATCACCCTGGTCCTAGTTTAAACTTGACCTTGAAATTTACTATGTAAATATTCGAGACAATTTAAAAGATTTTATTCGATAAATAGTTAAGCGGACTATCATCAGTCCGACAGACTTTGTTTCTCACCTTACATCTTCGCCTGATTTCTCACAGTGCACTCATGTACAGGGTTATCCAACGAGGACTAGACAAGGCGGTTTTTTTACTTTCCCTGTACTTTTATAAAAACAAACAATAAATTGAACATCAAATAAAAGTACTAGGGGTCACTTTGATATTTTTTTAAATGGAACACCCTGTATATTACTACATTTTTGGACTCTCTAGAAAAATCTAAACACATTTTGTGTATAATATCCTATACATCTTTAGCTGTTTACCAAATATTTACAGTTGAAAGTCGGACATTTTGACACTTTGACAGGCTCTAAAATCTAAACCGCACGAGATCAAAGAAAAAGGTTTGCACATTCCTATCTTGGTTTTTCATAAGCTATCGAATCATAGAAACTTTGAATTTAACCGGAGACTTAAAAGTTCCGGTTAAGTTTATCCGCAGGTTAAATTCGAAGATACTGCCATTCGATAGTTTATGAAAACTTAAGATAGGAATGTGCAAACCGTTTTCTTTGATCTTGTGTGGTTTAGATTTTAAAGCCTGTCAAAGTGTCAAAATACACGACTTTCAACTGTCAATATTTGGTAAACAGCTAAAGATAGGTAAAGAATATTATACACAAAATGTGCTTAGATTTTTCTAGAGAGTCCAAAAATACAGTAATGGTGTTCCATTTAAAAAAATATCAAAGTGACCCCTAGCACTTTTATTTGATGTTCAATTGTTTTTTGCTGAACATATCCGAATTCGCGGGAGAAAATTACATAAGATGGCTATTTCAGTTTGTTTATAAAAATACAGGGGAAGTCAAAAAATCGCCTTGTCTAGTTCTCGTTGGATAGCCCTGTACCTGGTAATCAGGGGTCTAATCTTCAATCTAATTCACTAGCTAACTAAATGCCACAGTACGCATGTACGTGGACTTGAAGCTTGATGTGACCCACCAAAAGTAGTAATGTCAAATCTACGTTAAATTCGGCAGTTTTATGTAAAATAATTTCAATCTAGAATCTGTCAAATAGTTAAAGTGCAGTGTTAACTCTGACTAAAATTAAGCCAAATAAGTATGCCGCCCAAATATTTACCTGAATTAAGCCAAAGCTAACCATAAATAAAGCACAACACGACTCTTAAAAACTGTATTATAAAAAAGTGACCAAGAGCTATAAACAATCGAAAGTATACCTTAACCGAAAAGACATGCGTACTATAGTAATCGGGTACAGAGTAAATTTATTAAGTCGTTGGCCAATATATAATGTTGTTGTATTCACCAAAGTGTCTTCTTTATCGTCTCTTCTCACCTGAAGTAGATCGATCCGAATCTGGGCTACATAACCTGCATGTCAACCAAGGCGTGACGTCACGAAACAAAGGTCGTGACAATATTAAGATTCAATTTCAGATTTTTAAATCAAATTTTATTGACTTATTTATTTACTCTATAATTAAATTTCTGTTGTGTTACTAACTGCTGTTATTACTGCTGATAAACATAAATGATTATTCAACTATGTATTTTATTATTCACAAAAGTGAAGCCTGGAAATAAATTGACCATTAAATAATTATACATTTTTATTAAATTATATCAGGTGTTGAAAAACTCCATTAAGGTTTACCGGTGTTAACAAACGGGCAGGTTAAGGTAAAAGCCTAACTTACCAAAAATCATAATAAATGAAACACCCTTTGTATTCCATGCATTTTTTTTGAATCCAAAAGGACAATACCAAAAATCAGGCAAATCACAATTTAATTTTGTTGTTCGGATTAAAAATTCGCTAACTGTACCTAAAATAATTAGGTATGTATGTAAATCAAAAGTTGAATAAAATATTTAAAAAACCAATGTTTTTTATTTATTTTTGTTTTGGATTGTAGCAATAATATTGTACATAATTCGCTGGAAAGAACAAATAATAATAAACTAGTTTATTGTTCTTGGGAAAGAACAATTAACACAATATACTCATGTGATTTACGCCATTTATCTATTCTCGTTATATAATATAATACAATTAGCAGTTGTAGAAAACATAAGGCCTTATGCATGACTTTGACAGGGATTTCTGTAGTATCTAATTGGATATATTTCACAATTTCGCCCCTAAAGAATTCGAATCACAGAGTAGAAAAACGACACATGTTTCATAGCGCTGCACCTTCCATTGAAATCATAAATGATTATGATCTAAACCACCTTGTGTACCACAATTAAGCGCAATAATAGATGTTTCTAGTAGAAAACGTATAACAAAAGTACCATGTTAGGTAGAAATAAGGCAATTTTACAAAATTTATTCTTGAGAACGCAAAATTGCTAAATCAGGTTATTTATTACCGAGAAGGACTATCTGATTTTACTTGAACTTGTATGTAAGGTAGTACATGTTAATGTTAAATAGTTGACACATTGGTGGATCAACTTGTGGCAAGAGTATAAACAGTGTCACTTATTTGTGTGGGAACCGGCTCGACCCTTGATCCCCCGGGTTGCCTATTTACACATCCTCACATACGACGGAACCAGGGTGCTGAAATCGGTTAGGGTTTGTAAGCGTTTGTAGCACTACAAAAGCTCACTGATTTGGGCACCTAATCGCGCCATGTCTTCACGGTGCAATCAATTTGCGGTAAGAGCACTCGTGGTCTAGAGGTTTAGATGGCTGGGTCTCACCTGGACGGTCCGGGTTCAAACCCCGTTGCATTTTTTTTAGGTTAAGTTTCGAAACAGTTTTTTGCTTGATTTTGGGTATGTCTTGGGTTAGCACCTGGTTAGTTTCCTTTTCTTGAGCCTCCGTAGCGAGCGAAGCGAGCAGAGGGCCATGCGAAAAGCGAAATATTATATAACAGCGTATTCCAGGTGCCCAAATCAGTGAGCTTTTATAGCACTACAAACGCTTACAAAACCTAACCAATTTCAGCACCCTGGTGCCTATGATAGCCAGTTACGTAGGTGCCGAAATCAGTGAGCTTTTGTAGCGTAATTATTGTTTACAAAGGCTCACAATTTTCAGCACCCTGGTGCCATCGTATGTGAGGATGTGTAAATATGCCCTCGGGTTCAGAATGGGAATATCTTGGGAGATATTAACAAGAAACAGATTGAGATTATGGGTCATTACGTGAACTGGTCCCAAATCGCTAGTTCCTAATCTCTTTTATTTTAATTTGATTGATTTTATTTCTTTATAATGTTTATATTGAAACATTAACATTAAACTGCCTAACATCAATCTCTGCAATAAATAGATATCTTGGTCACAGCTTAATGGTTATACTAAGCTGTGTCATGGTCACCAAGGGCAGCAAAGAACTTAGCCAAGATTATCTGGCTATCTGAAGATCGGCGGGCACATCGAGTATGAGTGTCAAACATAAGGATTTGTCTTGCCATTAAAAATGGTCTACTACAGAATAATACATTTTTAAACAGGCATTAAAGTGTCATATGTCTATGTTATGTGGTACAACTTTATCTGCTGGAGCAACTTCGTATTCGTTTGGAGAATAGGGAACAGATAATAGATTTACATACAATTGTTTTTAGACGTTGCAACTCTATGAAAAGAGCAGCAAAAGAAAATTGAATAATTATTTTGAAATTTTATCTGATTAGGTTACAAAGTTGGTAAAAAAAAAAGCGATTAAGCTCAGGGCTTTCGTTAATCACCTATTGAATCAGACAAGAAATCAGTGTATCAAGAATATTTTATAGTAGTTTCTAATGAATGTAAATATTTCAGATGAATGCTAGTCCCAGGACTATGTCGATACATTAAAAAAACTCGTGAGTTAGATTATTATTATGACCAGCCTTCATTAAAATATCGTCGAAAGATCAACATGATCTCTTACTAGTCGCATCAAAGGATCATCATATGCTTACTGGCCTAAAATTGGAAAATAAAATCAACTTTTTAGCTGCCGAATAGATGTGTTCCGCTTTGGTAATCGATTGCTTTAAAAAATTGAAGGTACCGAAGGAACCATTTTGTACTTAAAAATTATAAATTTCATATCACCTGCATTTTTCAATCCTTTTACAAATCTGAAGATCTAGTCTAAAAAAAGTAAATCTGAAACGTAAACAAATAATTTCATATCGACGACCAGTTACATCTGCATAGAAATAAATGCTCACGCACTTATAACTTATAATTATATTTCCCGAACTATAAAATTTAAGACGACATCGTATTCAACGTTACATTGAAGGAGCAGAAGGAGCTACTAAGTGGAACTAATAGAATTCGAATGATCAATTATATTATTATCGACACTGACTGGTAGTGTTTCTTTCCGCGGGAAGAAAAGTGTTTGTTTGCAATGATGTCTCCATATGAATTAACTTCCCAAGAAATAATAAAATGTGTTAGTGAAGAATTTGTTCTAAGCTCCTTGCATGGCGCACTACTACAAGAAGAAAGTGTAATAATATACCATATCATAGTGACTATTTTTTAATGGATAAACTAGCTAATATTCTGGAAGAACAACAACTCCATAATGAAAATTACTTGTAAATACACTACCAAATACTAAAACTGCAGATCGAAATGATATACAAGATAACAACCATTATTATGGACCTGAAGAGGAATCAGTTCCATTAGATTCATTGCATTTAAGATTATTCCGAATCAGTAACTGACATTTCTACTGATTCACAGGCACAACCTGCTTGAAGTAAAGGGCAAAATTTCAGTTGTTAAAAAAATCTTTATGTTGGTTTTTAAACGAATCTAATGAAATAATCAGTACAGAAAAAGAACGTAAAAGTAATCAAAACAAATCAGAAGCAAAGACGTTTAAACCAGAAATTACATTAGGACAATCATCTTCTGATAGAGATCACGAATACAACTATTCTGGCGAAAACGAATGCAATCTACAGCAAATGTCGTTTAATAAGATCTAATATTAAGAATTTAACAACAAATGGAAAAGTCTATGTTACGATCAATAGTGTTACATTAGGAAAATCACGGAAAGAGTGGATGATGAAAAATACCAATTAAATTGTCCGAACTTGGCAGGTCTACTGCATCTTGGTCCTCATCTGGAGGTTAAATTCCAGACGAGGACCAAGATGCAGTAGACCGAGGTTTATATTTTATGGTCCTATTGAACTTCTGGGCACTGGACTGGCCCTGCAAGTTAACAAAATGCTATTAAATTAAAATTTCTAAAAAATATAAACTATTAAATGATATCTGAATTAGAGCCTGGATATACCTAATATGTTTTAATTTCAATATCTTGTTTGATATGTGTGTTTGTTGTTTCTTTAATGATACCTATCAAACTAACCCAAAAAATGCTATTGCTTAAAAAATCATTAAATGTTTAGTTAAGACTTATGTAGAATTCGCGTAAGTTAATACTTTTAATCTTCATGTTAATATACCATCCACTCGATGACTCAATAGAATAAAATTCGAAATTTTTAAGCAATATCATTTGCTGGGTCCGAGGCTTGATCTTTATTTACAAGCTTAGTTACTTCCGCCATGATTTCTTTATGCATATTATTATATTTTAATATAAATTTTAATTCAAAATAGTGGTTTCTTCTTGGGTAACATCACACCGGTTTTTGTCATTTTGATAATATTTTCGCATATAAGTAATATTTATACTATGTTCCAGTTCTAGCTTTCAACAAAGTACACAAAAAATAGCGCATTAATTATAGACTTATCTTATAAATTGCCATTAAGAGATTATGTGGAAATATTTAAAAATTATTGAAAATGTATGAATCATTTCAAAAGTAGGTTCCTTAAATAAATTTGTGATCACCAATGCAACCCATTTATCTCATTTAAATAACAAAAAGTATATATTGAGGATATTTTTGATGTCTAAAATAGATCAAATTAAAAAGATCTACATTTAAAGGATTTCTCAGATAAAAAATCAGATATATCTAAAACAAGCCCATTTATTTAAGTGGCAATGGGAAATAAAATGATGGTTTTAAAAAGTCACCATTATGTTGGCGATTGATCAAACAGAAGAAAAAGTAAGCGCAGAGATACATAAGATGTTTAAAAACTGAATTGTAATTCCATTTTGAATAAACCAGTTGAATGGAGTAGGTACTAATATTCCAATTCTAATCAAATACGAAATATCACTAGGCGACTGGTGTCTTTTCGAAATGGGAAATGAAAATTTTGGAATTGACAAACAAGAACATATTTTACGGGAGCACGTAAGGGGGCAGATATTATCATTTGAATATCAAAACGAAACCAATAATCAACGTTAGCGTTCAGCCAAACATCGTTAATCGAGATTTTCAGTACTTATGTATTTGATTCAAAGTTGATCAAAATGGTGTTTTCCACAACACCTCTACAAAAGGACTAAGTGCTCACAAAATTTTAGCTTGTCACGTATTGCATGTGGGCCTTTGCTCTTTGGAGCCAAGATATAGAAGGGGGGCTTGCGGGGAATTGCGATCGAGGCGCATTGGTTATTGGTTGCAACGTTGCCAGACTACTACGATAGTAGCGAATATTAGGATGCCCGTATATAAAGAATGTATCTATCACATTACAATTTCTCCAATATTGTAAAAAACATATTTCCATAAGGTGTTCTTTCCCTCTTTCTATAATGTGGTATTTCGAATTTACTTATTTAATTATCTAATATTGCTACCCTATTGGTGCACTTTCCAAAAATAATACAGTGGACTCTCGATAATCGGCCGCTCGATGATCGGCGGCGTTGGATTTTTGGTGGCCGCCGCCGCCGCTGTGCGATGTGTAGAAATTCTCGAAATGGGAACAAGTAAGTACGTTTTAAATTTCGTGCATTATTACTAACAATCTCTGCAATTATATACATAAGTACATATATATTAGATACATTATTCATATTATGTATTTCTACCTATAAAATATAGACACCTTGCTTTTACATACATATTTAAAATCATACATAAATATACTCGTCGGATAAAAGAAGGCTGTACACCATCTATTTTTTAAATTGCCCTAGTTATTTATCCAAAAATATCAAAATACGACTAAGTAAAGATGAAAATCCCAGAGCCGAAGCGGCTCTACTTTATCAGAAATTGTAAATAGTGGTGGAGCCAAAGGCAAGCATTTGTAAGGTAAACTACACAACACACAAACTCAAACATAACTTTTGGGATTTGTTAAGCAGTCCGTCATATAGTTTTTGTTCTTTAAAATAAGTTGACGACTGATAGTTTTCATAAATATTAGTGTATGTATCCCCTCATATGATTAAAATTGCACGAGCTACATGGACAACGTCACACGAGAAGCACTAAGACCTTGTTATGGAGTGGGTATTGGTTTTCCATAGTACTGAACTTGAAAAGAACGAAAGAAGGACCAGTTTTAGAATATTTGAAGTTATTCGGGCCCGATCTTCCGTGGAATCACTTTGATGAAAATTCTTCCAAAGTAACTATTGGTGATGACAATTATTTAAAACAGCTAAAACATTTTAGTTCCCTAGCGGATACAAAAGAAAGTACTAATTGCATGTAATCATCGGAAGATCAAGATAATAATTTGGAAAGCCGACAAATGGATAGCAATCTTGATATAAATGCAATAAAAGAAATGCATTATGTCTATTACGACTCATTATGGTATATAGGACGAATTATAAATAGTTTGAATCAAAATAGTTTCCGTGTGAAAATTGTGAACAATTGGGGAAAATTTATTGGCCCAAAAATGACGATACTGATTGACGTGGTCCTTAAAAAGCTTACTTTTTATGGACCAGTAAAACATGATAGGGTGTAGTCCATTGCAGATATCTAGGGCAGATAAAATGGGTATCGAGAAGAAATATAAACAGTTGAAAATAATATGTTTTACTGATAATACGACATCTACCTAATCAGTTGAAGCTGTCAAAACATCCGTGTTTTCTTAAGTATGACAGTACGTTTTGGAAATGAAACCTTTTTTTTAATTGTGCTACGTTTTGACATTAATTTATTTACTATATAAGCTAATTTAACATCTCATTTCAATTTAACTGGGTAAAGTCAATATATTTGGTCCAACACCCGCTATATTATTTTATAGTTACCTATCTATTTTATAGGTACTTCACTATATACACATGTTCCGTTCTACGCGATTTTTATAAATAAATATTGTCTTGCAAATGTGTTTGATTTAACGTCTGATTTACTTTTCACCAGATATGGTCGAAATTAGTTGAAATATGTGGAAATGTGTGTAAACTATGTAGAAATTTGTGGAAATTATGTCAAAGTATGGAAAAGTAACGTGTAAATTGGTGAAAATTATATAAAAAATGGAAATATGGTGTCCAATTTTCAGATGCGTAATACACGTTGCCATTCTTGCAACGTTATGCCCTAACGTCGGCCCTGACACTGCCCTAGAAAAATTCAGTAAGTTTTAAAATGCAGACTATTTTACCCATTTTCGGACAATGCGAGGTATTTTCAGAAACTACAACGTATTTTTTGATAAATACGGAAAATACATTATCATATTAGTGGTATTGCC
>MU191151.1:100-37772 GCA_016904865.1 Pissodes strobi | reverse complement strand
CTAACCTTGGGAGCTGGAGGTGAGATCAATGTCTGCCGAACTGAGGATTCGGTAGCGTATTTATATAAAACAAAGTGATGATCATTGCATGCATAAGGTTCAAAGTCGCTCCCGTTGATTGCTCGCGTTGTTTATAGTTTGCCTTTAATGTTTATATAACAATCTTCAAGTTCAAGTTCAAACTTGCGACAGGGTGATATTTGTTTAGTAGCTTATGCATTTTAGTAGATTACAATATATATATCGATAGGTATCTCAGGTGTGATCAGCATGTCACTTATCTGTGAAATAAAATAAAATTTCTAATTCATAAATTTTACATTCTTAGAAAAATTCTTACTGAAAAATTGATAATTATGATCTACAGGGTTTTAGATGAACCTCTACTAAGATATGGCATACTGGTTTGGGGGGGAATGTACAGTAGGCATCTTGAACAACTAAAAACTATTCAAAACTATATTGTTAAGGTTATTTTTATAAAACCCAAACTGTACTCAACCGATCTACTTTACTCGTCTGAAATTTGTGATGTCAGAACCATGTATACCTATACTTTACTATACTGTTTGTAACTATGTCCATTCTAATAACTTACTTAATTCCAACATTATAAGTCATGAATACCAGACGAAGGGAAATTTGGATCGGTTGCTGATAACCCCCTCACTAAGAAAAGATATAAGCCATCGCTTCGGCTCCCAAATTTCTTAACCTCGTACCTTCTCATATTCGAAGTATAAGAAAAAAATTCAAATTTGCCACAGCATTTAAAACCTATCGCTTCAATAATTTACCAAGGTTCAAATGTGTTTTTTAAAGTGATTTTCGATCTTGAGAATTTTATGTGATATTGTAGATCTCAAGCCATTTTTTTTTAACTAAGTCATTGTGTTAATTAATTGTTAATTGTTCTGATTTTCGATCTTAGAAATGTTAAATGTAATATTGTAAATCTCAATTATTATTTTTTTAATGTTTAATTCATTCATTTATTGTTTTATAAGATGAGATATTGTGATAGGTATGTATTTTCTGTAATCTTTATTAAAATCTCCCTAAGGTGCACATACAGATGCTCTGCATGTAGGTGCATTAAAAAAAGTATTTTTCTATTTTATGCAGTTATATATTTAAGAATATTAATTTGTAAATTTTTATAATTTGTTATTAATAAATGAAAATTAAATGAAATGAAATATTTTATTTAACTAAACGACGTGAACGCTTATCTAAAAGTAATGTTCGAATAGGTTTTTTTTTTGCCAATTATTTTTGGATAGTTACATTTATTTTATGCTAATGATACTCACTTCTAGGCGGATTGCTGTGCACATAGAGGCCATTAATGCCCTTATTATCAACGGGAGCTCTTTTCCTTAGCGAAGCCATATCTTTAACAAAACATACCGCTGCCTCGGACTTGTCCACATCAGGTTACCATTGTATTCTGTACCTATATCATTATCAATTTTGTACCAATGCCTTCTAGCGATCTCGATTTATATTGAACTAACTAAGCACCTGAATGTAATGTCTCCCTTTTGAATCTTCCTAAAATATAATAAAAAAATAATAATAATATTGCATGTATATTATAATAATATTAGGCCAGACATTAAATACATTTTAGCTTGCAAAAGGTTGCGGAGTTTTGAAATTTGGGATGATTGGTCATTTGAAGGTTCTTAATATACAATTAATTTTGCGACCTCGTGCGACCGCCGCTCGCGCCGCCATCTTGGCAAGATGGCGGTCAAAATCAGTTTTTGGCGAATAACTTGTTTTCTGTAAGTTTTAGGAAAAGAAGTATTTGAAAGAAGTTGAAGGGAATAAATTTTGCTACAAAATCGCTTTCTTGAGTTTTTTTGTGAGGCCGATAGTTTCCGAGTTACAGGACCGCGTAATGGAGTAAATTTTTCCTATTCCCGTATAATGTGTAACTAAATGTGATTTTTCATATATTACTTATAAATAACCCTATTATAAAATTGTTTGGTTTATTAAAATAATAAAAGCGTAATTTATCAACTCGTTTCCACACCACCCAAGAGGTAGAGTTGATCGGCGCGTTTTTGTTAACGTGGTATCCCCAGTAGGCCTATTCCACATTTCAAGCTTACATGCACCTTTTTTGTAGCTTTGTACCATGGGATGTTCCTGGTTCATTTTGTTCACTATCTGTCATCTGACTCTTCTAGTACCCTCTCCAACGAAATAAAGTCATCATCCTCGTTTGGGTCTTCAGAATCAGAATCAACTACCAAATCACGAGTGTTTTCACATGCAGTGCCGTTGCAATTTAAACAGAGTACTGAGCATTTTAACCCTGTTTTCCGACATCCGCACGCTCTCATACAGTCTTTTTTACATTTGCAGGATATTGTTTTTAAAATGGCGTCTGGGGCTGCGTCTAACGTAGCCCGAACAGCATCGAGCCCATTCAACGTTTTTTGCCAGCCATATTGCCCAGGATCTTTATGTCTGCCACACCACATCGCAACTTGATGATAAACTCGCAGACATTGCTGCCTTGCAGCATCGCTTGTGGGTGGCAGGGACGCAAGATTAAATTTATTATTGGACACAGACTTTGTAAAATGCTGGTATCGAAGCGAATCCAATGTGTCCTTTTCAAACGATCAGCCATATAATGCCACTAGGAAGACTTCTCCAGCTGCAGTGACAGCATTTACATCTGCTTCGAGGTCATGGAAAATTTCTATTTTCTTAAGCAATGAGTAATTTGCATCCAGGAGACTAAGGAACTTTAATTTCCCTTTGTTAAAAAGGGCAGCTGTGGTATCACAACCGCTGATGGCATGCAAAAATAAAATGTTCTCTGCAACAGCTTCTTTATAATTAAGACTCTGTGTTGAATAAAGTGCTCCTGCTGTTTTTCCTTTCGCTGGTTTTAGCAAAAAAATGTTTTCTTTGTGACTTGCCTTTGCAGTTAATAGTACCAATAAATCGATATCGTCTCCGACAATAAAAACACGCGTAAAAGATGATGACATGTCGATGGCTGTCTGAATAATGAGCACATCCGCGTCTTCTACTGCCTGCTTTGATGTGAAATTATGTTCTTTAAGCTTCGACATTAGCATCGAAATTAAATTTCTTTTGTTATTATCGCTCGATAATAATTTTTCTTGCGAAACCCGTGGAGTCATTGCTTCGTCAAAAATTACATCAGTGGATCGTTTCGTTTTTGTCTGCACTCGCGAAATATCTCCAACCCTTTTTGTTTCACCACAATTGTCTTTCCTTCATTTAAGGTTTTTTCGCAAATGAAACACAAGAACTCCTCACAATTCGCCATAATATACGCGTGTGCCGTGTACATAGGGTGCATATAGCTGCCGCGAAAGATCAAAGCACACTGACTGACCGCCACATGCGACACGTGGCGCGAAATAACAAACCGCTACGCTCGCTGGCGCCGTGTGCACTTAGCCGTAGTTTTAAGTATAAGAGGTGGGGGAAGCGCGCTTCGGGATTGTAACAGAGTATTGATGCTTTTAAAACATCGATAAATCGATATATATTTCTAACTGCATTAACAGTTTTAATGTAATTTATCACTAATTTGTTGGATATTGGTAAACGGACCTTACTAACCCACTTTTTATTAGATTTAAAATAGTGCACCCTATTATTTCCTGTAACTCGAAAACCATTGGCCTGACAAAAAAACTTTACAGAACTATTTTGTAGCAAAATTTATTCTCTTCAACTTCTTTCAAATACTTCTTTTGCTAAAACTTACAGAAAACAAGTTATTTACAAAAAACTGATTTTGACCGCCATTTTTTCAAGATGGCGGCGCGAGCGGCGGTCGCACGAGGTCGCAAACTTAACTGCATATTAAGAACCTTCAAGTTTGCATTTCTGCCAAGTTTCAAAACTCCGCAACCTCTTGCACCAAAACACTATTTTTATGTATCTAATGACTGGCCTATATTGCATGGATATAAATTGCGATGGTTCCTGGTGATTTAGAGCCCTGAAGTAGGCGTTTGATACAGTACAATGCAAGAAAATCATTCAGATGCAGGTGACAAAGATGTGCACTCCACTGGTGATAAAATGCAAGGTCACAATTACTATCTAAATTATTTTTCGAAGAAATACAACATTACTGAAAGTAAACTTGTGGCAGATATAATTAAGGGGTTCCAGCTTTTCCTGGCTAAGTTGTCAATTGATGTGAAAATATTAGAACTTACCGTCGAAAAGCCAAACGTTTGCATGCCAGTAAACAACCAATTGATGTAGAACTATGGCTTATTAACTCAAATCGATTGGAAAGAATCCACAATATTAGAAATGTAGGAAAACTGCTAAGTGATGAGTAGTGACCAATTTGACCATTTAGTTGAAATAATAGAATAGCAGAACAGGTACGAATTAGATCTGTGAAATTGAACAATTAACGGATACCCAGGAGGGATAAAACTAAATAATTGATGGCATTGAACAATATTGAGTGGGAATGCAATTAAAGGGATTAATTAAGATAAACCTCTCAGACGGTGTTTATATTACAAGAACCTTATGTGTTTTATATATAGTGTTGCAAAAACGTCCTTTAGACTTAACCGCATTTAAGCACGCCACTGGATAAAATGCACGCTGCGTAAGATTGGCATGCGGCAGTTTAACGCCCCATGATTCTAGAATCGGCGGTTCGATATCCCCAACCATCGATAGCCCAACCGACTTCCGACTTTTCAATCGCGCGAAAATTATCGCCCGCGATTGGTTGTCCATGGTCGGGTGGGAATATCCAGCCTCGCTAGAATTAAAATTAAAATTAGTTGCAGTTCAGATCGCGGAAAGGCAATAAGCAAGAAATCACTTTAGGCCAGCGCCATCGTTGATCTTCAGGAATCCTAACGGGACTACCAACTCAACTAATCCATTTAGCCCCTAGTCCCATATCTCTGAGGAATTTATGAGATTTTCCGAGATTTTTAACTATTAGAGACTTGGCCAAATTTTCGACAATCAGGAAAAAGAAAGGGCTCTAAGAAGCTTACGGACGAACCAAAGAAGCCTCAAAGCGAAGGAAAAAGCATTGTAGGACCAGCACTCTCAACTGGTGCCGAATCAGCCTTCTACCGAATTTATCGAGTTGAAAGAAGCCTTGTCAAGCGGCCGAGTGCCAACAATTCTGCCAGACCTTCAACTGTAGTCAGCCTTCAACCGAGTTTATCGAGTCTTTGAAACTTCAGGACTTTTAAGAGAAAAATTTGTTGAAGTCAGAAGTCAAGCACTTAAAGAAGCCTTGTCAAGCGGCCGAGTGTCAACAATTCTGCGAGACCTTCAACTGTCGTGTACAGCAACACCCCGCGAAAAAGGTTAGTTTCAAGCACATTGAGTCAGCCTACTTGTTTGGGTTCCCCCCATTCACGTACGTGCCTCTCTGGTCCTTCATACTACTCGTAGATAAACATTGAGCGAGAGTAATGCGCGTCGACGGCTAGCTCAGTTTCGAGAACTAGAGAGCCTCCTGACTCCCACCACCGATCTCCATAGATCGGTGACTCCCCCCCGACTCCCACATACTTTAGCTACTCGACCTACGGGCGAAAAGCGAAAAGGCATAGGCGCTGAAAAAAGAAAATCAGGCTAACCTAAAGAATTCGGGCGCGTTCAAAGAGTGATAAGTTAGCCAAATGCGTACGGGAGGTAGCAAAGTTATATTGTTACGATTCGAGCTATCTCAAGAAGAGAATCAAAGTGTGGCAAAACGTACCTGCGCTCGGTCTAGACCAATCTGCGAAAGGAATTTCAGTGACCGAAGCGCGGTGCATTGTGCTTAAATGCCCCCGGGACTGACAGTGAGATCAGTTTACGGGTTGGACAGTGTCTAAGAAGTCTTTTAAATAGCGAGTAGTCGACTCGATAACGCACGATAAAAACATAGTAGACATAAATATTGTTATAAACAATGACTTTCCGAACCCCTCAGGAAACGGCAACCGGATACCAAAAGCCCCCGAGTGTGGGTGAGCTCTTGGTGCTTGAACTGAATCGAGATAGATCAGAGGAACAGATAGCTTTAACCCAAAGTCACCTGTTCACTTCTAGCGAGTATATATTGGGCACCCTGAGGAATTTATATTAGACCCAGAAGCGGTCTTTGGTTATCACAGGGAATCTATTTCTAAATTTCTTTCAACTAACAAATATTGTGGGGAAACTCAAATCGAGGCGGAGCTCCACATAGGGGAGCTAGAGCGTCACCATAGATAAATATTAAGGGGGAAAAGCGTCACCCGGTCGGACGGAGTCTACGCGGCCCTATACTGAATCACCTCGAGCCGCACGTGACACATAGTAGGTACGCCTTGGCTGTTCAATGTCAAAATCTGTAAAGTTAGGGATTTTGGCTCACTGGAGCGGTTCCGAAGGCCAATGCGCCGCCTCGGGCAACGCACGTGCGCGCGGACTTCAAGAGGATGACAATTTGGAAACTTGCAATGGCTAAATTTGCAAACTATAAAAAGTACTATTTCTATAATCTGCAACCGCGGGGGAATAAAAATGAGATATTTTGCTGACCAACCACAGCCACATCCCTGAATCAATGTAAAATCTTCAATAAAATTTGCATTTTTAAATCATTTAAAATTTCACGTTCTTGCTGTTGCCATCACTTGTGTATTTTTTCTTCGAATTTACTTACATTCGGGAATGGCGTATTATATGGAAGGTGCTCAGTATATGTATTATTTGAGAATTGTTAATGAAGGGCATCCCGACAAATCGTCAGCCACGTCTACATAAGGGATTTGGTCCCCAAATTTCAAGAAACTGGATCCTAAGACTGCAAAAAACAGGCAACAACTTAGACTTTAGGATGAAGATATGCAGATTGATATTATGGATCCAGTTTCTACAAATGCAAAGAGGTGTCAAGGCGACATTTTAGAGCAGTTAGTGGCGTATCCAGAGAAGCTGTTTGCAAATGAAAAGGCATAAATTTTACCATTACAAAATGAAACTTTTGCAAGAATTTGGCGACGGACAGAAGAATTCAGTTTCGTGAAACTATGACACCGGAATTTATATATATAAAAAAAATTGCTTCAGTGAATAAAAAAAACTATGGCTCCTGTAGTGACGTCTTTTTACAGAGAGGCACACTCAATATTCCCAAAAAGTCAATGATTGAGTGGGAATACTGGGAGACAATGTCATGGGTCCCTTTTTATTGAAGGAAACTTTATTATGCTGAAATGCTTAATTAAACTATAGAACCCTCAATTGTTCATGAGCTTGAAAATGCAAACCAAAGAGACTTCCAATGTAACGGAATATATGTTTATGCCGCTCCACTGAATTCAGTTTTATTACCAGTGATTTTCGATGTTTGGTATATGAATTGCCAGTGATATCTATTCGTGAATGGGTATATTTCGTGTAACTAATTATTTAGGGAGAACAGGTACGCTGGTTTATACCTACAATTTTCGGATTCGGGTCGCTGTAGATTCCTATATTGAGTAGTGACATCTATTTGGGGATGGGCTTATCTCATGTAGCGGGTAACTGGAAAGCGTAGTTCGCTATTTAATACCTACTATTTATGCATTTAATTTAATACGGAATACTATATTTAGTATATATTGTGTATTTCTTTGATTTGACGCCGCATGATCCATAGTAGTGGTCACATGATCTAAATTATCCAATGAGAACATCGAAAATCAGAATTTGTTGAACGTCTTGAATTTTGAAAGGAAGGTCGAGCATCTTGTTGGTGACGCCTGACTGAGTGCTAGTTTTTGATCTTGAAATATTTTATTCATCTTGCATATATTTCACTTTCTTTTCATTTTTTAAATACATAATTAATGGTTGTTTCTGATTCACTTAATCATATTCTGCATAAGCAAGAAATTAGCATTTTTATATTACACTTTCGATTAACTTACTTCAATAATCTTAATTTTTTTTAGTGACCGTTCGGTAAAAATACCGATTTATTGGTGAATAATTTCGTCTCTCGTTGGTCAAATTCATGTTATTTGATAGAGGTTTAATCTAAATTTATAGAGAACGTAATTATTTCATCGTTTAGCGGTCACACACACTGTTTTACGTATTTCCACTTAAATTGAGCAGTATTGTTTTGGGAAATCCTTGGATTCTATATATTAATGCGAAGGTAGTAAATTGAATTTTCTGTAGAATTTCTTCGAGTTTTCCCACATAAGATTGCTGGTTTAATATTTTTTCTTTTCAGGCTTATTTCATTAATATTTCAGCTTATTTGTAACATCAAGCATATAATTATTAGCACTTGTCCTGTCACGTTCCAACAATGATGTACCGACATTAATTTGCATTTATGAGAGGTTAAGCTCACATGTGTAAATTTACTTGTTTTTTTCTTTATCTTTTATCTAAATTCCTATCTCAAGGCGAGGTAGCGATTACCTTATCTTTGTCTCTAATTAATTGGGGTGTAATTACGCTCAATTAGCATCTATGTGCCAAGGGCCATATAGAAGAGTAATAGAAATTACTTATTTTGAGTTATAAGACTCGTTTATAGAGAGGTTGTACCTCTATTTTTCTATTTATCATTAAAATCAAGTTATCTTTTATTTAAATTTGTCAAGAGCCACTGTTTGGAACAAAGTTTCATAACTTTATTTTGAATTTTAAATTTTAGTCGTAATTTCTTTTGAATTTCATATCTTAAAGTAAAGAAAATAAATATCTTGCTTAACAATAGTTATTTATAATTTTTGCTCAACTTAAAATTGTAATTTAAGTTCTGATTATACCTGCTGTAACCAGTAAATTTTCAAATTGTTGATCACAGGATATTTTCCTGAATAATTAGTTAATTAGCAGTATACGTTGGTCTAAGACTTGTCTATTTTTTCATGATACGACTGAGTGGAGACGTCAACTACAGCTGTGCCGTGCAGACTGGTGGGAGTCGTCACTAGGATTACCTGTATGTCCTGGATAAACCTAAATCGATTGAACTTAGGTAGGTACAGGCAGAAGCGGTTCCAGTGGATGTCCCAACCGATCGCATGGTTACAGATAACTGAACGAAGTTAAGTATCAGTCAGTCAGAAGAAGGATCGTTTGTACATACCAACTATCTGTTATAATTTAAAAAAATTTTAAATCTTTTAATTTTCATTCTCATTACTAGTCAACTTATTCATTTACATCTGATTATATGGATTTAATTTTTTCAAATTTCATCACTCATATTTTTTGTAAATTAATTATAAAATTAATATATTATTGTCATAAAATTGATCTCTTTGATTTATCGTAGGATAGAGGCCTGCGAGACATTGCGATTCTTAATATATCAAATATATTATCTATATAGTTATTGATATCTAAGTATTTATGTTCAGTTCGCATTGTCTCTAAGAACTCTGGCGCCCACAATATAAAAAAATAAATAATTAATGAAAGGGACAACTCACCCCGCAGGGAAAACGAATCTCATACTTAATTAAACTAAATAAATTAATTTTCGCTATAAATTAGTGTCCAACTAAATTTATCCTTACAAATTGGCGACTGAGCTAGTATTTCATTATTAACTGACGATCAACTGATTAATTCCTTACACCAAGGCAATCTAAATATGGGCGAATTTCTTTTACACTCTCAGCAAGATAGTGCAGCCCCATACTATGCCATGCCGTTGAGGCGAAGGTTAGACCAAAATTATCCAAACTAGTGGATTGGCAGAAGAGGTACATTGAGTGGCCTTGACGATCCCCTGCCTTTATCCCTCTCGACCTCTTTTTATGAAATTACATTATATCACTAGTTTACAAAACCCAGCCGGCTTCTCTGAAGAATTGCGTCAGAGGATAGCTGATGTTTATCCAAAGATTTCCAAGAGGTTTTCTTTCGAAAGTTTTGTTTCTATTTGTTTAGAACAAAATGAAAATCATTTTGAGCACTTAATAAAATAGTTTAAACAAAAAGAACAAAAACAAGTAGATATTTGCGTTATTCGAAAAAAAAAATTGAAAGTTTTAGCACTACAATCTGCAATAATGTTTTGATTTAAGCTTGTGATCTTTTTCATCATTTATGATTATTGTTTAATTTTTACAGCTAAATTTTGCAAAAGCCAATTTTAAAATATTTCCTAAAAATTTTGCTAACGTTTCATACTTAAATCTCGTTAATTTTAGTATATGAAGACGATTTTTGATAAGCTCTCCAGAGAGGTGCCATTTAATATTTTAAAGTGGATGAGAGTAGAGCTTCAGGGGTGGCTGAGAATGGCCTGCAAAATATCACATTTTTATTCCCCCGCGCTTTTGTAAAAGTGGTATTTTTTGATATCTTCTTTAGCGCAGAAAATACAGCCATTATAAAGTTTCAAAGTATCGCCCTGTATGATCTGTATGATGTTGAGTGGTTTGCTCTAAATGTTGTTGGGGTTAGTTGTCTAACGTATATATGCGTTCGATTTAGGTCATTATTTACTTACCTAACATTTCGCTATTCTAGGTCAGTCTTAATTTAATGGGACCTTCCAAAAAATACCCCCAATTACAAATAATAGGATTCACGATATATTGCGTTAACGACCATTTTAACAATGTTTACTGGCAGGGCTGTAAGCAATCAATAATCTATAATTTATTTATCGGCCTACTTTATTGTGGTATATGTGAAATTTATTGCTGGAAAATTCATGTCGTTTCCAGCCTTAATATTCCTAGATGGAACAGTATTTAAGTATATAAAAACTCATGGATGGACACACGCTCAGTTGGTATGAGAATTCAATCATTCAGTCACGTGTATATTTTGTCTGAATATGGTAGACTCATTACTGATATTAAAAAAGACATCTCTAATTTCCATTGACACAGTCCTCTCTTTGTCCATAACCAAATGTAAACTAATTTAAATCTTAAGGCTACTAAGGTTATATACTAGAGCAAGGTGCTCACCCATGATCGAGTTGGGTGCAGTCAGGGAGGGGGTCGTCAACTGAGGGCGCCGCAGTTGGCGTTAATCAGTTTATTACGAAATCACGTAGTCAGAAGTTTATTTTAGTACGCAATAATTTGTAGTTCTGGAAGGAACCGATAATTTTGAATTACGCTTTCGAAAAAGAGCTACGACGAGATCATCATAAATCAGTTCAAAAGAGTCGTCCGAAGATTCTACAGTTCCTTCCTTAAGGTTGTCTATAGATTCCACATTCCTTATTCCTCCTTTACTACATGGTTCACAAAATCTCGCCAGTTTTGTGCGGTGATTATTCTGCTCTGTGGATCAGTATCCAATTTTGCTTGTGCTTCCCCCATGCTGTGGTACTCATTTTGTGTATATAGTTTGGTTCATCAAGGTTCAAAGGAAAAATTGACCAAACACCATATTAAATTCAAGACAACCAATTATTACGAAGTTTTCACAAAACAGCTTCCTTAAGAGCTCAAAAATAAAACTTATTTAAACCGTAATTTAAAACTCGAAGTGTGCTGGAAACTTCAGTAAAACTAACCGGGAATGAACCCCCTACTCAACAATTATTTCAAATAATCGATAGGAAAAGTATTAACAAAACAAACGTTAGAAACGAAATCTATTATTCATTTAAGCTGTTAGCATTTAAATAAAATCCAAATGACCCCTACTTTATCGACAGTATTTTTAGGAATATTCGAATGTTAAATATCGATTTTTCTAAAAATGTTAGTCTACGAGAAAATTGTTTGATTAATTACGGTTTCATATTTTATGTGCACACAAATGTAATGATATTAGTTATTATTATCACTCTATATCGTCCATATTGTGATTGTCAATATGTATGAATAAAGGTGAGTTGTAAATATGCTCTGTATTGTTGATGGGGATTCATGTTTATTTGACAAATTTTTGCCTTTTACTCCACTTCATTTGTACGATTTTTGGGACTTTTCCAAAAAGCTATACAAATGAAATTGGACTTTAAACCGTCGCGTCGGGTAAGCTGGTTTTGAGCAATGAGAATCAAGGTTTAATTGTTTTCTGATATCTTCAGAAAAGAATGGGAAAGATGACAATGTTATTGACCATCCGGGGAGAAACTCCAACCGACATTTTCCATACACTGCAAATTGAAGATAATAATAGAAATAATTATAAATCTATATATTGAAGCTATTAATTAGATTCACATTTCAAGCCAAACAAGAACGTTTTTGAGAGAGAGGTATAACTTTTTCTCGAGATCTCAAGATGATATGAAGGAGGTTTTGATATATATGCTTTGGACCTGAAAAAATTATCATTCACCTGTGATTTTCTAAGTCATAGAAATTGGAACCATGCAAGATGGGAAATGATTCAGTGTTTAGAAGAAACATAATTTACTTACATTCAGCTAATAGTTCTATTTTAATGACGAAGATGATGAAACTGAAGTTATGCCTGAAAGGTCTCACGTAGATAAAAACCACTTGATAGAAAAGGAGAACAGCATGGGTCCTGAAGAGACAGAGCCCATAGAAGTTGACGTTCCATACGAAACCCCAAGAAGCGCCTTGATTAAAGGTGACAGGTTATGTAATGATGTTATAGTTATCGCTGTATACTGCTCATAGTGTGATTGTCAATATTCATGAACAAAGATTAGTTGTCAAATAATATTTGTCAAAAATCTTATGTTAAGTTAAGATTGTAATATGGAGAAATAAATTTCGAAAAATATAGTGTGTCCTACTTACAATAACAAATATCTCGATTATGAAAGTTTTATGTGTCCATAAGAAGATCATTTCCTCGGAAGAATTTTGTTAATTATCTAAAAAAAAACACAAAAAAATAGTCGTATCTGAGCGCACCCTAACTCATCATCCTATACAGCTGATGAGATAAACACGTTCCAGCAATCAAATAATTACAGAAAGCTGTTGCTTTTCATTAAGTTAAGTGAATTTAACGTTGCGTTGGCGTTTGGGGTATTATAGTTCTATTAAGTCAGCCTCTTGGAATCGATGGCACGATTAGTTAGCCGAAAAGCTGCCAGAAAATTAGCAATATTTTTACTTCGTACTGAGCGTCCCAAAAACAATATTGTATTGACTGTCCAGTAGCATGTTATTAAAATGAACATTATAAGAATGTAGTCTGCTATTAGGGTCACTACGGACCCAAGAAAGCGGAAGAATGAATAGGGTCGCTTTCCAGACTAATGCCCAACATCGGGGGTCCTCGAAGTCCCAAGAGGATTGTCTTGAGCGTATCTCTACACTCAACCTTGATGTAGGGATGTCCGGAATGAAGTAAAATCATGAATATAAAACTATACAAGGAGAGAATGGAACAGACACGAAGGAAAATGTTCCTGTGGGTGGCGAGCTCCTACCGAATCGCCTCCACGAGGGATTTACAAGTCAAGGCGGAAGTCATTCCAATAAAATTGCAGGTTTTGGAAATGAGTAAACATACCAACAGCAGAAGGAGACCAAAAGATATGTGGAACAACAACTGAATGTAAACCTAGAACGAAAGCACTGACGGGTCCATAGGTGCAGTGGCGGACATATCACCGGGCAGTTCGGTGCGCCGCCCTGGGGCCCAAGGTTCAGAAAGGGCCCCACGATGCCGCAGATCATAAGGTAATTTTTGTGGTAGGGGCCCATAAATATCTTTTGCCCTGAGGTCCACGCGTCCCTAGATCCGCCGCTGCATAGGTGCTTCTACTCTTACCTCAGGAGAATCGGCGCGGCGCTGGGAAAGGTGTAGATAGTCACCTGACTATTGGGTAAGATGGACTACATGGTAGAAAGTGAGAATTGTCCAGAACATGAGAAGAAAAATACTGAAAGACAAAGGAAAATAACGAAACGAGCGACAGAGATCCTATATCTCAAGCAGGTAGTTCCGGGTAGGACTAGGAAGCAAAGGGGGAAGGGTTTTAGCTGGTCGTTATGACCCCCTAGAGAAGCGTGAGGGTACGATCATAATAATGGTCTTCTATGGTCTTTTCGAAAATTCCCTAATCCTCTAAAAACTACGTATTGAGTCTCTTAACTTTTATAATGTAACAAGCAAATTTTGGAGAGGCGACGTGCGACATTCAAATAGGCGAGGACGTGACAACCCTGGAAAACGAATGTCGCAGCAATAGAATCGAATCGGTGTTATATAATACGGAGTATATAGATAGATTAGAAATAAGGCGTAGATATAGTTATTGTACGATAGCAGAGTCGACTCATGGCGTTATGTAATTATGATAACTGTACTGGCGAAGGTGCATTGGCGAAATAAAACGTGTTACTAAAAATTAATCTTTTACAGATCAGAAGTGGGATAACCTACCTACGTATTGTGTTATTTGTTGTGCAGAACGGTGAAATACGCGATTTCGGCGAGTTAAATCGCAGTGGCAACTTCTTCTTTTTTGTGAGTGGCGATATCACAAAAACTCATAACAAAAGGCGGGCGTTTGTTGCTATCCTTGACAGCGAATTGACATTTGGCGATTTTTCAGATATTCACGATAATAATACATAAGTGTGTGCTAATTAATTAGTGATTACTGTAAAAATTGTGGCGTATTTTAACTGTGTTTATTGGCATTGGTGTTTAAAAGGCGTTTTTCAAGTGATGTCCTATGGAAGAAAGCAGAAGTGACGAGTTAGAGCTCGATTACGAGTTGGAATTGAGCGACGGTGACCACGGCGAAGGCGATTCGGCGTTGGAAGACGAAACAGTCTCCATGGTACATAAGCTGAAAGGCGGTTTGGCAACTAGTATCCAGCAGATTGTGGTGGCCGAAATGGCAAGGGCGGCGAAGCAAAAGGCGGCCGAAATGGTAAAGGCGACGAAACAAAGGGCGGCCGTTGGTACTGGCGGTATCAAGGGCATCAGAAAAGGCGATAAATCAGGTGAGAGCGCTCCTGAGGCGGTAGTAGAGCATGCTTGTAGCGATAAGGCGGACTCCGCTTGCAGTTTGGGCTGTATGGGGTCAAATGCAGGCGGCGACATTCTTGACCCTTTCGATCCTGACAGTCAGGACTGTAACGTAGTCAGGTGGTTGAGCAAAATTGATCAGTTGGGCGATATTCATGAATGGTCGAACTATGAGAGAGCGTATTTTATGCAGGCGAAATTGCAAGGCGCAGCAAGGGGCTGGTTTAATCGGCTTGATGAATATGACCTCTCATGGGAAGACTGGAAGGCGGCTCTTAGGAAGGCGTTTCCTAGAGTGCATGACTTTGCTCAGCTACTCAAGGAGATGATAGCGAGGGTTAAATTGGACCGCGAAACCATGACCCATTATTATCATGATAAAATGGCGTTGATCGAAAGGTGTGGGCTTTCAGGCACAAAGGCGCTTTCGTGTCTGATTGACGGTCTACCTCCTGATCTACAGGCGAATGCGAGGGCATTTGGTTGCTCTTCCCCTGGCGACTTGTATACTGGCTTTCTTTCCTCTTTTTTGACAGATATCGGCGTCCATCAACCGATATTGTGGAATTGGAGGGGCAAGGAAGTCCAGGGTCATGCGCAGGCGATGGCGACGAATACTTTGCGGTCTTCTAAGGCGATTCTCAAATTGAGAGAGGAGTTTGGCGAATTTTGGGTACCCAAGGCGTACTATTTCCAACTGCTGGCGCGGGCTGACGTTTACGAGCAAGGCGTTTGCTGGCTTTTTGGCGAGGCAAGGTGTAAAACACCGAGGGCGAAAGGTTAGGTTGAAAGATGCATGCAAGTGAGTCTGACTGGTGAGGTGCAAAGGGCGAATGGTCAGGTTGAATGGTGCATGCAAGTGAGTTTAACTGGCGAGGTGCAAATGGCGAATGCTCTGTTGGCGAAAGGCGAGAGCTATGGCGATTTAAGGTCCAAACTTCTTATTGAGATAGCAAAAGGCGAGCGAAAATTTGACGAAGGCGTAATATAAAGGTGATATTCGATAAAAGGCGTAAGGTTGCAACCACAGGCGAAACCTTTAGGGTAGGCGATTTGGTGTTATGGCGAATGCACAGATCGATAAGATCTGGTTGATTTACTGGCGAGTTAAATTAATGAGGGCATTAATTGTTGCAGGATGGCTGAATGTAACAAGCAAATTTTGGAGAGGCGACGTGCGACATTCAAATAGGCGAGGACGTGACAACCCTGGGAAACGAATGTCGCAGCAATAGAATCGAATCGGTGTTATATAATACGGAGTATATAGATAGATTAGAAATAAGGCGTAGATATAGTTATTGTATGATAGCAGAGTCGACTCATGGCGTTATGTAATTATGATAACTGTACTGGCGAAGGTGTATTGGCGAAATAAAACGTGTTACTAAAAATTAATCTTTTACAATAGTTTAATAAAAAAAATAACCGCGAAGCATAAGAAATGGTCGTGTGGGACTAATTGTCTAAAGAAATTGCAACGTAGCAATGGCGAGAATAAATCTCTTAGAATTGAGGAAGAATTTAAGTGGCACTGATATTGCTTTAATAAAATCTAAGTTGAATACAAAACAGTTAAAGCATCACATCAAAAGCCAAATATAAAATAATCGTGCCACTGTACTTACGAATTGAGAAATAATAACTTAAGCAGCATTAAGAATGCTGTACCAAACAAACCAAGAATAATAGTTTTCAATAAATACTAAAAACTAAGGATAAAAGAATTGTTGTAGGTACCTACTCGAATGGCGGTTACTTTTCAAATAAATTTGGATTGAAATTCACTATAGTTTATCTCCTTTCTCAACTTAATCATCATTTTCCTCTGACCACAAAACATTGAATTAAGGATACGAAGCTACCCAGGTTAGCCTTGGGCCAGACGTTATCACGAGTGGCAATGTCAATGAAAATCTAGATAAGGAGGTGGAAACCGTTTTGTTTTAAAATCTAATGACACAATAATGACACAATAATTGTTTAAAGTTATTTCAAGGATGGGCCAGCTGAATCTTCTCATATATTAATCAACCAATCAATCAAAAAGTAGTTTACTGTCGAAGAAAACAAGTTCCTGTTGACAAAGCATGTTAAATAGAATAAAGAAACTCGAAACTAAGAGTTAATTAAGGTCACCCGTCTCAAACAAAATAAAGTTACAAATAAATCAAACCAACACACAATTAGATCAGCCCACAGATCTCTCAAAAGAAATCAAAAAGAGAAAATAAAAACAAAATAAGAGAATCAAATTTTTTCATTAAAACATCTTTCCCTAGGTAATATGCCATTTCCATAAGTAATTTCCTGGTTTCTTTTTTAAAGTGCTTTATAATAATTTCTTAGCATTATAGAAGAAATATATTTTTTTCATTTAGGTTGTTGAGGGTATAGGTAAAGGAATATTTTGAGACTGTCCAGTATTATAAACATGGTCACAACTGACCACAAGACTATTGTTCTTAAATACAATACAAACACACTCTAAAATAGACAATGATGGAAGTGTCAGTATTTTGTGCCTCAAAAACACGGGTCTGCAGGGTTCCCTACTTCCCATCGCAAACATAAAACGGATTGCTCTCTCTCCTGTTGCATAAATAAACAGTTAAACATAGATACATTACAAGTAACCCAGGAAGGAACGCCATATCTCAAATGGGTTTCAATCAGTGCACACTGTCATTTGAACAGCATTCAGTTTCAGTTCCCTGGATACTGGCCCCAGGAGACAGGAGTCTGTCTTCACTGCTGAGAGAGATTATGAAATTCAAATTAATCGATCAAATTAATCGACAGAAGGATGAAATGACGGCCGTAAATAAAGAGATTTTGTCTTTGATGACAAACAACAAGCAGCTCAACAGCCAAATTGAGGAGCTAGAAGCCTCTGTTAACAGTTATACAGAGAAGACATTCTTGTTAAGTTCACTTAAAACTGAAATGCTAACCAGTATTGACGTCTTCACAGCAGGAATTAAAAAAGGGGAATTAACGAGATTTTTAATGTTAAAGATGGGCTGCTAGATTACAACCAAATGATTAATTATGGGATCAATCCAATTGATCATGAATTCAAGGTACCAAAAAGCAATAACTCAGACACAAGAAGAAATGGAAATAACCATAAACAGATGAGAGGGCACGCAATTTTTGAAGTCATATGAGACGTTACCCAAATCAACAATCTTCATCTATTTTCTTGGAAAGCGTTCTAAAACCTGGTGCATGCTTGAATAATGTGCTTGTAGGTGCTGCAAGAAAAACAAAAAACTATGGACCCAGGGATATAGTGATAATGATTGGGGGTACAAATGACTTTTTATTGAAAAAATATCCAACTTTTAAAAGTATCCTCAGTTTAATACGTGAATGTGATCATACTCATTATAATAATGTTCTCCGTTCCCTATGTCAAAAATAATTATGCTCTGAATAAAAAAGTTTTGAAATATAATAACAAGTTAAATGATTTTTTACATAGAATTAATAACATTTCTGAAAAAATGGTGCACTTTATTGATCTTAATGTATATAAAGGTAATCTAACAAATAAATGCAGTGATATATTAAATAAAACAGGCAATCTGAACAACACTGTTAAAAATTTAATCTTCATAAAAACTGACCACAACCAAAAACAAGTGTGTTCTCCTATATTGCATGAAGAGCCTACTAACGCAGAAGAAATAATAAATCCTGATTCAGAAATGATAGCAATAGTTTAAAGTTGAAGTTTGAAAGGATGAGTGAATCTGGAAATATTGAGCAAAATGATGACAGCAATTCACAGGGTGTGACTATAAATTCACATTTACACTCTAGTATTATTAACACTTCCCAAAATAATAATACAAAAAATTGTAACGTCAAGATATGTCATTCGAATGTTCAATGCATGCGAAATAAAATACTTGAAATAGAGGCACATAACTCTAGAACATGTTTAATATCCTAACTTTCAGTGAGCATTGGCTTAAAAGTGACGAACTTCTTAGTATTCACCTTAATGATTATTTACTGTTATCACATTTTTGTAGAACCAACAGATCCCATGGAGGTGTTAATCTGTCATGCTATTTAAACAAAAAAAAATAGAAATCGAAGAGTTTTCTGATGAAATAAATTGTGAAATATGCGCAATTGAGTCTAGTAAACACAAAGAATAGTCATGGGCGACTTTAACATACATTTCAATTCGAACGAAAATAAAACAAAATACTTTATAAACCTTATAACATTATTTAAGTTGCACACGGCCATTCATAGTTTAACAAGGGGAAATGTATGCCTTGACAATATAGTTACAAATATTTCTCGAGACAGCTACTCTTCTTGGACTTTTGATTGGGCAATTTCGGATCATCTGGAGTGGCTATAGAATTTTGCATTCATTCAGAAAAAAGTTAAAAAATTCCAGTACTTACACAACCAATTACCCAGCATGGTCTTTTTTTGCTGCATCAATATGTAGAAAATATTGACTGGGAGTTTCTGTCTGCTCCTATTAATGTTAATTTGAAGGCAGATAATTTTGTTGAATCTATCAGCGCGACTGCATTCCCTAGGAAGTATGTTTTTAAGTCACATAAAACAGATACTTCCATAATTTTTTTCATTGATACTCTCAGGCGAATGAGAGATACTCTTACATTTATGCAGGCTATGTATTTTATATTTAATCTGAATAGCACACAATTATTACAGCTCCGCTTTTTTCAGGATTTTTGCAAGTTTTAGTGTAGTTATAAAGTTGATTTTTTGGTTGAGTAAATAGTAGTATTTTAGATGAACAGTGAAAGTGGTGGAAATGAGAACAGTAGCCAAGAAAGGAGGTTATTTAGACATCTGTCAGTAGGATCAATGTCCACCCAGGAAATATATCGAATTATCGGTGTTGATCGAAAGAAAAAAAGTGAAGAGATAAATACAAACAGTGATAAACAGTCCACATTGAATGTAAACAAGTCCCAAAAAATAAATGCAGATTCCGCAGGAGATTCCAACAAAAACGAATCTTCAAATATAAACAAGGATAATTGCTATAAAGATAGTATAGGCAATGTACCGGGTATTTCAAAAACAATGGGCGGGGAAGGTGGTGTCGAATTAAATGCAGTTTACAGGGAAACTTTCTTTAACCCAAAGCATTCGGTACTAAGCACCACCCAAAGGTTACCCTTTAGAATGTAACTCCACACAAAAAATAGATGATGGTAAGGAAAAATATGGAAAAAGAGTAAGAGAAACCCCAGAACTAGAAAGGGACAACATAAAGAAAACCTATTTGCAATCTAGTCAAAACATTACCTTAAAAACAAATATGGAGGAAGATGCTCCAAAGGAGCCACCAAGCCAAGAAAGTAACATAATGGATGAAACAAAAAATTTGGAAATAATTTTGGAAGCACAGGACAATATAGAAACAGCAACAAGCAAGAAGGTCAACAACGCATTGATGTACACCACCTTAGAGCGGAAAGTAGTAAGGAATTCAGTTTTAACATTGCACAAAACACTGACTAAAATGGTATATCGTATTGGTCTGCTAGAAAAAGAAAACATATCACTTAAAGTTCAACAGCCAGAGATACGACAAAAGGTAGCATATGCAACCATAGCAACAAACGTTAACGAAACTCCTGTACGCTTAAAAATAAGTGAACAAATACCTTGGACGACTCCACCAACAAACAATAAGTTAAAGACAATTATTAGGGTACCGCAGGATGAAAATGCAGAAAAAACAATGAACTTGATAAGAGATAATGTAAAAAATAAGGATACTGATGGCGTCTTTAAGAACATCAGGTCAACAAAAACAGGCGCTGTTATAATTGAAAGCCACAGCAAATCTCAGCAAGAAAAACTACGAAACGCTATGAAGAATCAAACGGAAATTAAAGTAAAAGAACTCAATAAAACTGACCCAATGGTCATGATGACCGGTGTGGAAAAAGGCTATAGCGAATTGGAGTTTGTGGCAGAACTAGTAATGCAAAACCCTGACATAAAGAATGTAGACATTGATATAGAAAAAGATTGAGATTGTAGTGAAAAAGACATGCAGAAATCCTCTAAAAGAGAATTGGATTTTAAGATCTTCACCGAAAATTGTTAAATGGGTATTAAAAAAAGGAAAACTTAATTTTGATCTGATGGCTCCTTACGTGCAAGAATATTTACCACTAACGATGTGCTATAAATGTTGTGGTTTTGGTCATATTGCCAAATATTGCCATGGAAAAGATTGCTATCATAAGTGTGGCAGTGAACATGCATCCAAGGATTGTCAAGAAGAAACGTTAAATTGCCCAAACTGCACCCTAATGGGGAATGCTGAAAAACGTCACTCGGCTAGAAACTGAAATTGCGCAGTCTACCAAAGGAAACTGGCACGAACCCGAATGAATGTGAACTATGAAGACAGTGAAAATTTTTTAGCCAAAAAAAAAATGTAGATGATGATAACCAAACCTCCGGTAAAAGGGTAAATAGTGAAGCGAGTTTTACTGTAATCCATCAAAATTTGCAATCCATCGGTAATAGTGTTCCTAAAATAGAGGCTCTTATTCAGGAAAGTTCCCAGTGCAATTTTCTGTGTGTGACAGAACACTGGAAAACTAGACCACAACTGGCGAGCTATGGTATAAGTGGGTTTTGTTTGGTTAGCAGTTTCTGTCGGGGACAAGAAAACAAACATGGAGGCAGTGCTATATATGTGGCAAAACATTTGAACCCTAGGGTAAGGGAAGATTTAAATGTAATAAGTATAGAAGAAAACATAGAGTGTTGTGCCTGTGAACTAAAAATGAAAAACGCAAAAATTGTGGTCATAAGCATATACAGACCACCGAACGGTGACTTACAAACTTTCTATAATAGGATGGAGGAATTATTGACAATTAGCTTGCTGGATGGAGGCATAGTAATTATTACTGGTGACTTTAACATAGACTTTTTATCAAATAGCAGAAAGGTATTGGATCTTTTGTCAATAATTCACTCCTTTGATATTAATCACACAATAACAGACTTTACTAGAATCACACCCATCAGCAAGACATGTATAGATAATATATTAACTAATTTTAAGGATAAATACAGGGTTAAGGTCATGCATGCGCACTTCTCGGATCATACTTCACAAAAAATTACACTGTTTATAGAACAGCTACAAAATTTATCGAAAAAAGAGTTTTTAATGAACCAAATAAAAAAGCATTTTTCACAAAATTAATGTCAAGAAATTGGAGAGAAGTTTTTGTTTTGGAAAAAATGTTAGTGGATCAACAATGGGAGGAATTTATGAAAGCCTTCTTGGGGGACTTTAATGAAACTATTTCAAAAAAATATATGCAAAAAATTGTCAATAAAAGTAAATATAAGCAAGTAATCCTTGAGGTTCGAGAATGTAAAACCCAATTGGATAATCTGTATATGTTAAAAAATGTAAATAATCAATATAAGGATATGTATGTTAATAAAAAACGAGAGTATGATAAACTGTTGTTAGATTGTAAAAAATGTCACTATAGTAACAAATTAGCTAAGTCAGATAACAAATAAAAAACGGCTTGGGCAATAGTTAATGAAATTACAGGGAAAAACACTAAAAGGGACATTAGAATAGAAGGTGACAAAAATAGTGTAGTAAATAGGTTTATTGAATATATATTGGCAGCTGCATCCAGATTACTGGAAAATCTGGAGAATATTCCTTTTGAAACAAAGATAAAATATTGTCACATCTCTATATCACTTAAATTAGTAGATGCTTCTGATTCTGTTAATTACTTTGCCCAAAAGTTTCCTTTGCCTATAAAAAATTTGCCACCAAGACCTTTTGTGAAAAAAATTAAAACCTACCTTCTAGATAGGGCATTTTATTCTATTGCAGAATTCTGTGATGCACCTATGACAATGGCAGATTTTTTATCTATTTTTTAAACTGTTATCGTCTTCTGTTTGTCAAAATATGTAACTACTTTGTACCTTTGCTATTTATTTACATTAGTTTTATTTACTTTAGACCTCGGTATTTGTTTGTTTGATATGTACTTTTCCACAGTTTATATCTTGATTTTAATTGTACTTTGTAATGTTTAATTAGTTTAAGTTATTTTAATTATAATTATATAATGACGTATGCAAACATTCTTGTAATGTAATAGCATGAATAAATACTTTGACTTTGACAAGGGCAACCAGATGATAATTTCTATGAGAGTCGATCAAAATATACAACATAATGAAGTTCATTATCTAAAACAAGTCCCAGAAATCTGATATTGGCACCTACTAACATTTGAAGTCTCCAAATGTACATTATTTCAGCTGCATTTTAAAAGTTACCAAATTAGAATTACATCAGGCTGGAACCTTATCCAAATCAATCCTGGTTAACTACAATATTCAAGATATGCTACGTTGGGGTTTGGAACCTTCGGCAACTTGCACTCAAACAGAGTTTTATCCACAATACCGAAACAGAATTTTTGCACTAGATGCGCGTTTCGCTAACCATGTTAGCATCATCAGGAGATGATTAAAACTGTTTCAAGTTGTACACATGGTTAGCGAAATGCGCGTCAAGTGCAAACATTCTGTTTCGGTATTGTGGATAAAACTCTGTTTTTATTCAAGATATGCATCAGGCACATGCCACCAAATGGTCCTGTCGTCAGCAAACAATGTGAACTGTCCTCTAATGTGTCATATGTCATATCAATAATATACAGTAAAACAAGATTGGTCCAAGGACAGAATCCTGTGGTACACCACAATCAACTGAGTCCAGATCTGGCATTTGTCCAGGAAGTAAGACCCTTTGTGTTCTTCTACGTAAATATGACACAAACCAATAAAGTGTTACACCACGAATTCCATAAAACAACATTTCATGGCTGCTGCGGCCGCTTGTCCCTCGTTGAAACAGGCATACAACCCATTCAAAAAATCAAATAAGAGCATCACTCGTGCTCAATTCATGTCGGAAACCAAATGGTTTAATATTTAATTAAATGGATTGCTAATAAAAATACATTCAATTTGACCACAATATAATTTACATGGAACTCAACTACTAGTAGAATTTCAGTTAAACAGACAACATGGACTAAAAACTGCATTAGTGAGGTATAATGTACACGAGATAACAACTCACTCTTAGAAAAACATATTTTTTTAAATCAATTGAAGAGACGATTTATTACATAGAACAGTGTACGGACTAAATGAATTAGATAAATAAAAACATAATCGGCGAAAACCTACCTTTATGAATAATTCCCAATAAAAAAACACAATGCTAGCGAAACACTTAACAAAACCGAGAGAGGGAACGTCCTGACCGACTCCTGGAACAATAAAGTTTATCGGGGCAACTTTTAAAACAAACCGAATAACTTCAGGTTTTTCAGGAAGGTACAGGCGCGTCGATATCCACGGATGTCCGTCAGCAGTGGACAGCGAGCCACACAAACACATGCCTACTTGTACACGTTGTTCGATTGCCTGCCACTGCCAAATGCTAATTTATTAATAAGATTTGCAATTCGATTCTAGAACACGAGAATGTCTTATGTATCGGTTTTTATACGGAGCGTTTTAGGTATAGGGAATTGGGGAGTTCGATTCGAAGCCATATGGAAAGGGAAATTAAATAATTACGATTTTAAGTTCGTCAGTTTGCCTTCATAGAAGGAATATTAGTCTAAGTGAGGAGTTAAAAGTAATATAATTTGAACAACAGGATATTCTAGGATTTAATCATTGTCACTCAGGTAACTAGGAAAACGCGACATAAGGGTTTTCACACTTAAAAGAAGGACAATTTGAATGAGCTGTTGGAGTAACAGGGGCCAGGTTACATATTAAATAACCATCTGCTCCGGGAGCTCCTTTCACAAAGGAAAGCTTAATTGCCAGCAAACACCTTTAAATTAATTACTAAAGTCAACAATGAATCCAAATATTGAAGGACAATTTGAATGAGCTGTTGGAGTGACAGGGGCCAGGTCACATATTAAATAACCATCTGCTCCGGGAGCTCCTTTCACAAAGGAACGCTTAATTGCCAGCAAACACCTTTAAATTAATTATTAAAGTCAACAATGAATCTAAATATTGAGGAGCCCCCTAGAATAACATTGTGTCGATTTCTGCAAACCATGCTTTTCAGCTAGGGAAAGAGATTGAATGAACTAATGTGGCAACGTACATACTAACAGATGATGATGACCTTATGTCATACTTACTCCAATTTCAAAACTTTTTATTTTATTAGAGGTGATGAGTATTATTCATCACGTTATCATGACAATGATAAAAAATACTACTTAAATGGTGAAGCATATACGCCTCCATTTCCTATTCTAACTGCGCTAAGAAGCATGAACTTAGGCTAATTACGAGCAACAAGCATAATAAGAATGAACTAATTCTGCCTCCCTTTGGAGGCTTAATATTTAAATCATTTGACTCTACCATTCCATCTTTATAATATTATACTACTACTTTTGCTCATTATTCTGATCAACATCTGAACTGCGTAATAATCTTGATAATATTGCTGCGCAGGAAATTGCCGTACGAGCAACGCAAACCTAACAGTTACGAACGCCAAATAACACCAATCTCCAAATGGGGTTATGAGTATAACAGCACCTAATTATTATCGATTAGTCCTGCTAGAATTATTTTTTATGCAAATAAATATATTATACGCACAACAATGGAGAGCTCAGGTGCTAATACCGTTTCAATTAATTTCAATAGCGATACTAAGTAGAACCCTTCAGCAGTCGACAACACGTTAGACAGGGTCGGATTTATTTTTTAACGCTTAACTAAAGCGTTCTGAAGCTGAGCGACTAATATTTATCAAGAAGTGCCTAAACAAGTTATGCGTAATTAAACCTGCGATGGAGAGGCTAATGTTGGACATCTCCCTCAGAGTAAAGAGAATGACAGCTATGAAATCAATGGTTCACATCACAACAACCGCGGATGTACGTGAACCAAAAATATCTCAAATAAAAGCCAAGATAGGACCGAGATGGATGGACGACATAAAGCACATTAACTGAATTAAACTTCCCAAGGAACAAAAGCTTGACAAACTGACTTTTATAGTTCTTAGTCTATAGCTGACGTCAATATACAGTCCGAAAATTACCTTAATTAAAATAAGGAATATTTAGTACACTACACGACGTCAAATGCCTCGTTAGAGTAGATGCCGTCATATAGCCGACATTTGTAAATAATATGACGTCGTAGCTGGTCAAAATAGGCATCTGGACCATTGCTAGGTGAGTTAGTTATCTATATACTTTCAATTCGCTCGTTTTTTCTTTCAAAACCAGTCTTGAACATATTAACGTCCTTGTGCTGACTCCATCTTAACCCTTCAAATAACGCAAACAATCTACCTACTATTTCAAAAACCGACAGGTTAAAGGACTTGGGTAAGGAAGTTTTTGAAATGTGGACTTCGAAAGAGTCTGAAAATCGCGAGATTGAACATGCTCTAAAGCCACCCTTGACTAAATATTTCGCAACACCCTTGGGTGTGTAAATTACTGTAAATACGGAAACTTCCCTGCTGACCACCATCAGGTCTTGTGGAATGTAGTGTATTGCCATCACACTCTGTTAACAACCGGTCCTTCCACAGAACATGAATAAGGAGTGAATGTTTATTTTATTGAACAATGAAGAATGTAACCATAGCGATCCCCATCCCCATCTTCTTGGAAAGTCGCTCGAGTGCAACCTGTCCCAAAAAGGCAAGAAAACCACGCCCTCAACTTAAAGAGAGATCGACAGCCATAATTGGAGTATGGCAATTGAGAACTACGGAGAGTCTCGAGCGATTGCATTAGATATTTCGAAGGCATTCGACAGAGTTTGGCATGACGGACTGCTCAACAAACTGCCGTCCTTCGGACTGCCAGCCTCTCTCTGCAGCTGGCTTGCCAGTTTTCTTAAGAACCGATTTCTGCACGTTGCAGTTGACGGACACATCTCAGACACATTCACCATTAACGCGGACGTGCCTCAGAGCGCAATACTTTTACCAACTCTGTTTCTAATCTATATTAATGACCTGCTGACCGAAACGAATAATCCTGCTTACAGTTTTGCAGATGACAGTACAAGGGTACTCCCAATTTAGATCAGAAAAACCTTTACCGGCGACTGAGACTTATCACCGCAGACAGGGGCAGATTACAGCAATAATCAAGGCCTGGAGAAAGTTCAAACTTGGGGCGACAGAAATTTGGTCCAGTTCAATGCAGCAAAAACCCAAGCAGCCACATTTACCAAGAGGGCCAATACGGCAAGCCCTGACATCATTATAGCAGGATCGACCCTTATTAAATCCTTGGATCGACCATTCCTTCATCCTCGTCAATCGGACTGCTGGGTGTCTCGGTCAACAGCAATTTGTCCTGAAATGACCACGTTGCTAACATCGCAAAATCAGCCTCCCAGAAGCTTGGTGCGCTATTTCGCAACAGAAAACTGTATACACTGCAGCAGTTGCTCTTGCTCTATAAAGCGCACGACAGACGGCAAGAGCGCACCAGTTCGTCGTGCAACTGGAAACATCTAGAACATCGCTTTACAAGAACTCCTTGTCTGACGCATTGCATCACTATGGAACTCACTCTCAGGACATCTGTTTCCCCCTAATTAGAACCGTGTCAACCAACATCTTCGCACACACGCCGCTCGTCGAGCGCTATAGGATCTCCCTTTAGTGCGTGTGCCACTACCATAAAAAAAGATCACGCAAGAGCATTAGCTGAGACTTTTCCAGGTGATAAAGGCTCTTGAAAAGGGATATACGATACGTAGAAATATGAAATAGAACAATACGATGCTGCCTCGAAAAGCGGTGCTTTCTTTGTTCTGATGACTAAACAGGATGCTTGGTGACTGTGCCCATAGAAGAACTATTCGAAAATGCAGGTGTCAAATTTGAATCTGTCTCAAAAAATCTTGGCCTAAAAACTTTAAGGAAGACAATACAGAAGATTAGGTTTATCTTCTAGATTCTGTCTTCCTTCGTCAGTCAACACTATGCCAATATGATACGGTGTTTTTCTATTTCTGGAGATTCAGTTGAGAACCGTTTGAAATTATTATTTACTGAAAAAATACATACCTTAACACCAGGAGATCTAATCGCCCTTTTTAGCAATCTTTAGTGTGCCTGCTTGCCCCCTGCAGCGGGGTTACAAATAGTACTTATAAATTATGGAAAGCGTTATAGGAGGTTCACATCGAGATTGGAGATGGGAAAGGAATGGATAAGTAAGGTTTCAGGGGGGGAGGGGGGCGTCTCATCATCCAACTCCAACTCGCCTCTAGACTCCAGTCGATTTGTTAAATATGTGGAAGGCTGCTAGCCACCGACCATCACGCCGGTAGAGATGATATTTTCGTCGTTTCCCCGGAGCACATTCAGTCTCCTGAGATCTGCAGCTGATTTGGGGGACCAGAGGCCCCGCCAGTTTAGGGTGGCCGAGAGGACCGATATATTATGGACATTAAATATATGCTCAAGGTGCTGTCTTAGCGAAGATGTATCATATTTATTAAACTTCGTGGGGTGTGCTTGGTCCAGGGACATTCAATCGGTTATGACCAGTGCATCGACGATCAAAGCTTGGTGCCCCATATGGGCGACCAGATCAGGCTTCCGTACTCCGATGGGAGTCGGCATAGAGAGCTCGGGGAAGACCTCGTAGCCACGACGATGTAGTAAAATTTACCACGGCAATGTGCCTCTTAATGCGAGGTGCATGATACCTATGTCAGGACTGAAGTATGTGATTTAAAGTCTCGGGTTTGCCACAACCTGCTCCTCTACAATGTCGGTCCACTTCTGGGCGACCCCGCGAAGTTCGACTGCGGGTGGGCAAGGCATTGATACGAAGTTTGATTGAAAGGAGATAATCCCTTTCTGATAGAAATTTTGTAGGTTCACGGATCCACTGATGGGCCGAAGGGACCTTTCGGGCCTCCCTGAGGCCGGATCCATCAACAGAGGCATACAACCTCTCACTCCACCCTGCCGACAGGTTCGCTTGTGAACGGATGAGATGTTCACCAAATGTTAAACGGAGGTCAGTGCGATCGATCTCGTGGGCCAGGAAAATATCTGCGGCCAATACTGGTTGAAGCGACGGCACGTTTAGTGATAAGAAGAAGGGGAGCCGTCCATCTAAGTAATGGTACGCCCAGGCCACTGTCTGAGACGGCAGTGTGGAAGTAGACCACTGGGCAGTGGGGCGGAAGGTCCAGCCACTCCCGGACTGCTGAACGGATTAACTAATCAGCCTTGTTAAGGCAGCCCAGTCAGACCTGCCTGAGAGAAAGCCGATGACAGAACTAAGGTATAAGCACCGTTCTCAGGGCAAACATACGTTGTTATGGCTTCAGAGGAGCCGTTGTGAGGCGCTGAAGCCGGGTCTGTAAATCTCCTGAGGGAGAGAACTTGACACGCCCGCCGGGGGAGAATTCAATACCCAGGTACGTCCAATTGTTGTCGCGGCCTATAGATGGAATGAGCCTGGTGTTCACAAAATACACAGATTTGTCGACGACATTGACCTTATACTTCTTTTGCCCTTTGACGAAGAGGGTTCGGCACTTGGCCGGGTTCAGTGCAAGTCTCGTCGAGTATGATTTGAAGCCCGGGCGCAGTGGAAGCTGCCAGGATAAGGTCATCCGCGAAAGCGAGGGCGTTGATGGTAGCAGAACCAATGGACGCACCAATATGATTAGGTAGGGGAAAGGGTTTGACTCCTTGCCCTGGGGAAATTGGTTGTGACGACCAATTGGCGGTCTTCAGAAAGGTATTGGATGTCTGGTAGTAGTTCATGAGGTAAACAACAGAGTCTTGCGGAAAACCATCATCGTAGAGAATTCTCTCGATTGTTGGATGAAAGACTGAATCGAAGGCTTTCGATACATCAAGGATAGCAATGCCGAAAGATGAAAACACTCTGCGTTATCTCTGATGAGTATGTCAAGGATCGTAGTATTATCCACACATCCATCCGTGGGGTGAAAGGCCTGTTGTCGTTCATCGAATCGAAAATATCGGCCAATTCTCTTAGCCAAAATAGAGTGTATCTGCCGCAAGAAAATGAATGGCACAGAAATAGGCCTGTAGTCCACAGGGGCAGAAGCGTTCTTTGGGATCAAAATCGTTGACGAGTTTCTTATTGATTCAGGGGATGAGGTTTAGAATACGGACTATAATCGAAAGTGGAATAGATCGGTATAATCGAGCAGTAAGGCCGTCCGGGCCGGGTGAAGTGGATAAGTCTGGTTTATTTACCTTGAGCTCTTCCAACGTGATAGAGCACCATACTACTTCAAGATTTTGGGCTAAGTTTTGTGGGTTTGGGGAAACCGCACTTTGTGCCTCAAAAATATTTCTTCAAAGGGCCCATAAGAATGCTGCTAATGCAGCGGCCCGAGTGCTTACGCCAGTCGCTCTGGACCCTCGCCGTCGCTTTTGTCGACGGGAGGACGCGAGCAATGGTGGTCGCCGGTTAGAAGGTTTTGGTCTAATGGCGATTTTCAAGACTTGAGTTAGATAGTATGAGAGCCGAAAGAACCTCCCGACCTTACGCGCGTTGTGGACAATGTCCAGCAACAGAACAGGCTCGAAAGTGTCGCCAATCGGGCTTCCTCAGCGGTCAAGGCCTCGACCTTCGCGTCCGTTCATCGTGATAAGCTCGATGCATTTAAAGCTGAAGGTAGGACGAAGGTGGAGGGCGGGACCGAGGGCGCAGTCGGAGGACCCAATTTAGCTTTGGCAGCCCGCGGGGGCAGAGCCCGCCGAGAAGGTGGCAGAGACGGACGAGACTAAGCGGATTGCTCGGCCGTATTTCTCGCAGGTGGCGATGGAGATGGAGAATTACTTTGGCTGGATCGTGTAGGGGCCAAATCGGTAACAGATGGAGTAGTTGGCCCTGACAGAGAGGCGAGGCGCCGTTGTAGATGTTGGAGTATTTTGGATGACGCGGCGCTGCGCCTTTGTCGGGCACGCTTGATACCCTCGTGTGATCTTTGAGGGAAGGCTTTTAACAAAGCCAAATTCATGTAGCGGGTTTTTCCTTCCTTCGTGAGGAGGAATTCCTTATAAGCAAGAATATGGTTCTTCCTGAGTTCTTCATGTGCACACTTAGCCCGATGGAGGAACTAAAAGAGTCACGGCAGTGCTCGCATGGAAACATGCGAACATCGGGGGGGGGGGGGGGGGGGCGGGAGACCGGGAGAGGGGGGAGCGGGGGGGGGGGGGGGGGGGGGGGGGGGGGGGGGGGGGGGGGGGGGTCTCCGAGCTGAAGGAAGATGACGAAGTGGGTGAGATGTGATGGAATCCAGCATCGGGACAAAGGTTTTGAGAGAGTACAGGGCTTTCCCTGTAGATTGGTCGCAAAATAGTGAAAAACCATGTTGTAAATCTTGCTGAGATCTGAAAGACCTGTATTTATGGCCAAAATTGCAAATGCCAATTGTGCTACGGGCTTGTACGACCATACTAATTCTTTTACGGCTAGACTAGGTACATCATTAAAATTTGGTTGCACAACTAATCTAGAGACGCCTGAGCTATAGAGTATTCAAGCTTCAGCTTTTAGTAGTTGACTCAAACAAATGTAAAACATGACGGAGGTGCCCGAGCCCCACCTCATGATAACCCGACCCTGGATTACATTACGGCAATGCAACCTAAAATCGTTTTATAATCATCATCGCCAAAACAACTAGACCAGTCGCGAAGAATCATATATTGCGCATTTTCACAGACATACAATAGACCATTTCTTACTGAACTTTAAACCCTTTACGAATAATGTATTATCCCTTTTGAAACAACTATTGACTCAATGTGCATTTGATGTCAGCCTATTTTATTTACTTGAATTAGACAAAATAAATTCATTTCATGGCTAACATGGGAAACATTTCCTTTGACCGGCCAAGTCATTATTACCTAAGATTTATATCTTTCAATTATATTGTCTGGTAGACGTAATTACAAGCGATACAATAAAAACGTGTTGGAACGAGATTCGTGACCATCTATGATTTGTCATAATGGTCAGTGAGGCGAGGGTTTATGTATGTTTAAATATCAATATAATTTTTAGCATAACAAGAACGTGACGGAACTATATTGTGACAAATGTAATAACATTTTTCAAGTATTTTAAAATAAAATAATGTATTTTTCGGTGATCAGAGATCGGAACGCTCTAAATTAATTCTGTTATGCATGTTCTGTGCCTCCACAACGCAATCTTATTTTTTTTTTAATATATCTTGTTTTGCATGTAAAGCTGTGGTTTATATACCGAAGGAAAAATAAAATGTCCGGATAAGAGGACCTTATAAGTGGAAATAAACTCGCCCCAGACTTGCTTTATATAATTATTTAAAATGAAGTAAAAAAAAATCTTATAAAGGCAATCGATATACTAAAATAAGGTTAATGATCTATGGCAAATGGAAAAACAGTGTCAATTAACGTAAAGGAGGACAAGACATCTAAAAATACGTTAATCGAAATTTCCTTGAAACGAACATCTGTTGAATATTTAATAATATGTCCTGTTGAATAATTACTTCTAGATTCCCTGCTTATTCCAATATCTGTCTGACCCCAATTCTTAAATGGGTTTTCGATTTGTACGCCTCAGGCATACTTTAAGTAATGGTTTTTCCATAACTAATGAGGCGCAAAAAACCATCATTGTAAAAAAGACACTTTACTAGTTGACATTATTTTCTTATCAGCATCCTAGTATGGCTTTTATTAATCAAGGTAAGCGGAAACTGTATTAAATTAAGGGACATATACAAAGCACAATTTTAGTTCTGCATATGTATTCCTATGGCAAATAAAATTTTCATACTAAAGTTACTTTATTCTCAACAACAAAGATTCAAGTGTTACGAACACTACTTAAAAGCGCGTTCATCATATTGTCAACAACGCAAAAATCCAATATTTAAATTATTCTTCTTCTTCTGCTGCATGTCCATTAATGGATGTTTGCGATCACTTTTGTCCACTCTCCCCTACTACGTATGGTATGCATTAGTTATTGCACTGTCCTCAGTCCTGTCCACTGCCTAACGTTGCGGAGCCATGACATATTTTTCCTGCCGATTCCTCTCTTTCCCTCAATATTCCCCTCAATTATCAATTGCAGGAATTGGTACCTCTCGTTACGTATTACGTGGCCCAGGTATGCTGTTTTCCGACGTTTACTGGTGTCTAACAGTTCGCGGTCTTTATTGATTATTCTGAAGACCTCATCGTTGGTTCTTCTTGCAGTCCATGGAATCCTCAGTACACGCCTATAGACCCACATCTCGAAATGCTTCCCGCTTGTTCATAGTGCTCACCTTCAGTGTCCATCCCTCTATGCCATAAAGCAACACTGTCCAGACATAGCATTTGATAAATCTAATTCTCAAGCCAAGATCGAAATCGGTATTGGTGAGCACTTTTTTGAATTTGATGAAGGCACTGCGGGCATTTTCAATCCGGCATCTGATTTCTGTGTCTGATTCCCAGTTTTCACACAGCCACGTTCCTAGATATTTAAATTTATTTACTCGCTCTATTGGTTGATTCTCATATGTTAGGCTTGAGTTTAATTCTTGTGGCTTTCGAGTAATTATCATGAATTTAGTCTGCCTGGTGTTGATATTGAGGCCCATGTTCTTACTGCATTCACCGACAAATTCCAGCATATCCCGCAAATCCTCCATGTTTTCTGCAATTATAACTGTGTCGTCCGCATAACGAATATTGTTGACCCATACACCATTCACCTTAACGCCCCGTTGCGTTCTTCTAGGGCTTCCTGAAAGATGGTTTCAGAATATAAATTTAAGAGAAATGGGGAGAGAACACACCCTTGTCTGACCCCTCTACAAATTGCTTCTGTGAGATCGTTACCAACTCTGACTTCAGCCATTTGGTTCCAGTATAGGCTTTGAATGCAGCGGATGTCTTTTTGGTCTATGTCCAATCTATTTAGGATTTGGATCAGTTTATGATGTTGGACTCTGTCGAACGCCTTTTCATAATCGATGAAACACAGGATTATGTCCTTTCTCTGATCGTTGCAGTTCTGAATTAGTACATGAGTCGCAACTAAGGCTTCTCTCGTGCCTAAACGTCATGTGAATCCACGATCGATGTTTCTTTCGCACTTTAATGATATTCTGTAGTGGGTAATCTTAAGGAATATCTTCAGTGTGTGACTCATGAGGCTGATTAGTCTGTGGTCCTCACATTTTGTTGCATTGTTCTTTTTTGGCAAGGGGACAAAATTCGATGTTAACTATTTGGCGGGATATTCGCCTGTGTTATAGATTCGATTAAATATCGTCTGAAGAACTGTGATGCTTTTGTCGTCCAATAGTTTGAGCAACTCGACAAATATGCGGTCTGGGCCAATCGCCTTTCTATCTTTGGATGTATTGATCCCTCTTATAATTTCCTCTTTTGCGATGGGAGGTCCAGAGAGGTCTTTGTCGTCTACATTTTCAACAGCAGGTCTTTCATCGGCAAAAAGGTTGCTAATATAGTTTTCCCATATGATTTTACGCTGCTGATCATCCTGCGCTAATTCTCCCTGATCGTTTTCTACATTAGAGAATGGACTCTTTCTATATACTGTAGTTGTTCTAGTTCTTCACTGTTGTTGCAGCCACTCATTCTTAGTAGTTCTTATCTTCGTTCTAATGACATTCTGGATTTTTTTGTAGGTATCGCCATTCCCTTTGTTCTTGTACCCTCTTCGTTCCTCAAACTGCGCCAGTATCTCATCTGTCATCCAATCGTGTTTTTGTGCTTTTTGTTTATGTCCCAATTCTGCCTCTGCAACATCGGTCATGGCAGCCTCCATTTCTTCCTATACGTCACCCTTGTTAGCTTCCTCTACCGCTTGTGGGTCTATGGTTGTCAGTATTTTCTCATTAAGGTTTTTGGTAACTTTTTTTTGTTTCGTCATCTTTAAGTCTTTCGTAATCTATCTTTCGCTGTGGTACATTCGTTTTGCTTGTCATAATTTTGATTTTGATTACCGCCATCAGGAGAACATATGGTCTGAGGGCACATCGGCACCCGGACAGGTCCATACTCTCTTTACCGATATCCCATAACATTTGTTGATGACTAAGTATGTAATCGATCTGATTGCGGATTATGTTGTCTGGGCGATCTCCTGGAGCCTTCCACGTATATAAGCGTCTAGGTGCCAGCTTCTACCATGTATGTATTTGTTATTTTCACGTTTTCCTGGCAGAATTGGTAAAGACGTTCGCCACGATCATTGCGTAATCCTAGTCCACAATGCTTCAAATCTTCTTCTTCCACTTTGGCGTTGAAATCATAATCATGTTTATCTCATGATTTTTAACTTATTGAGTACTTGCTTTAATTCTTCGTAAAACGTCTCGATCTCATCTTCTGTTGAATCTATTGTGGGTGCATACACCTGGATGATATTGATGTTGAGTGGTTTGGCATATAGTTTAAGTAATATGATTCTGTCTAAGAAAGGGAGAACATTTATTACAGATCTAGGTAACCTTTCAGTCAGGACTATTCCTACTCCCTTTCTATGATTTCTGTCATTATTTCCTGAATAGCACATGACCCCTCCAGAAACTAGACACACTCCAGCCTGAGGCCACCACGTGTCCGCGACAACCAGAATGTCCATCTTCAGTCTTTTCATTTCCTCTAGTGTAGGTTGGCCAATTTTCCGGCCTCATATAAGCTACGCACATTCCAAGTACCTACTAACCCTTACTTCGCTTCGTAGACTTAGTATCTCCTTCCTGACTTCATTTAACACAGTTCCCCCCGGAGATCCGATTGGGGAACGATTTATAACTCCGAACAATTTTGGGTTAAATGCATTCTTCATAGGATTTCATGTGCTTTATGTGATTCTCTTGGGATGAGTAGTGAAGGTGGTATCCCGTTGCCTTCCTCCACTTTATACAGGGATTTAATCCTGTATCTCTGAGATTTCCATGGTTTTAATACCAAAATTATAAAATGTATTGCAAATGAAATTTATATACCATTAACCCGACTATATAATGAATGCTTGCGGAAGAGACTATTTCCAAAATGTCTAAAATCTCTAAAGTAATTCCTGTTCATAAAACGGGCCCAAGGATGTCCCTGGAAACTTTAGACCAATCTCCATCATTCCGGTCTTTGGGGAAATTTTTGAAAAAGCTCTTAAAAACCAGTTAGTTACCTAGCAAATTTGGTTTCAGAGAGGCACACTTTACTGTCATGGCAATTTACCAGATTACCGAAATTATCAATAGTGGATATGAGGAATGTGGTTGTTATACTCGGGTATTATTTTAAACGGATCATGAGTGATCGATTTTCAGGTTTTAGTTGTCTCAGCGGACGAAGAGCCCAAAAGCAAGAAGCTGGATATGATGTGTGAAGAGAAGCATTTTAATAAATTCGAGATAGTCTTTGTAAATACAGTCCATGAAAAATAAATTTAAATCAGAGATTTAGATCGACGAGTAACACTGCGCCGAATAAAACCTAACATAGGAACATATCTACGTGCTGATCTTACCCATCTCCACTCGCGCTAATTAATCTCCTGCAGTCATTGGTGAATCTCAGCCCTGTTGCCAACTCGCTGTGCCCGCACATTGTTGCCATACATTCGCCCGAGTAATAGTCGTATACCGACAGACTCTTATCCGTAGCATTTAAAGATCCTTTACACAAATAGTGCACTATGTAAAAATCGACTTCTCCTATTGGTCGATCCATCTCGTATGTCTGCTTGATGCAATCGATTTCTGTCAAGAGCTCTCTCTAGTGGTGTACAGGTTTATACAGCTAGGCTTACCTAGACGACCTAGGTTCGAACCCCGTTGCTATATATTTTTTAAGATTATGTTTCTAAAATGTTTTTTCTTGATTTTGGGTATGTCTTGGGCTAATTTGGGTTAGCACCTGGTTAGTTTCTTTTTCTTCTGCCCCCGTAGTGAGTCAAGCGAGCGGAGGGCCATGCGGATCGACCAATAGGAAAGGCCGATTTTTATATAGTGCACTATTTGTGTAAAGGATCTTATAATGCTTATCCGTACATGAGGTAGCTAAATATATTCCGGATCTATCCAAGACAACCTATATAACAAAAATAAATTTATTATCAGGTGTTATTGCAATTACAAGTGAGTTATGAAAAGAAAAAGAAACGTCTAACTATACATTACAATTGTGCCAATTGTACGTGATCAAAATGTTATATAAAATATTAAATATCAAAATATTTAATCATTAAACATTAAATGCTAAACACTAAACACCAAACATTAAACTAGTGTGCAAGATGCTCAAAATTAAGTATTAATAGAAAAGTAGTTTCCTGCGTATAAGGCTCTCTCCAGTAAGTATGATCTCAAAAGATGTTATTAACTTCATTTCAAATGACAGGTAATTGTGCATTTTTTTTGCATTGTATGTACAGCATAGAGCTTTTAACTAACTCGGAGCGTGGGGTTGGCAGATAAAGATCAAGCTCCGTATTCCTAAGTGGGCTTATCTACGTTATCAATTTAATTAACTTATTTAATGCTAACATGGACAAGCTACTTCGTCCCGAAAGACTCGAATTAGATCCTAGCTCATCTAATG
>JAEQML010054611.1:0-37773 GCA_016904865.1 Pissodes strobi | reverse complement strand
TAATGCATTGTCCATTAGTTGAAATTTTCATCCATTAACAAAATTTAATTAAAAAACCTGCTTACTTATATATTTTTACTTAACATATTTATAAATACTTATATAATAATTTTTATTTTATTAATTTGTAACATCTTGGCTATTGTAATGATTGGTAATGTGAAACACACAGTTATTGTACACCGTAGAAGACTGCGGCTTATGAGATTCTTGACTCACAACAACATTTTCAACAGATCTCATGGCTCCAATTATTCCGTGATGATGATCTGCATCTATTTGTAGATATGGTTTAATCGATTCGCTATTTCCGTGTCCCGTGATTTTAATTAATTGTTGTTCGGGAACTCCAGCTTTTGCCAAATTTGACACAGACGTTGCTGTAGCAGAATGATTGGTAATTTTAACTTTCTTCGTGTCAATTCCAATTAATGATGCCGCTGATTTGAATTAGGAAAGGATGGTATTGTGTCCAACGGGACAATTTTTGTACCAACCTTTGGAATTTGCGTGTTCCCAGTTTGGATTAATGGTTAAAAATAAACGGTTTGTTTTTATTCCGTCACTCCGTTTGCTCAATAATTTTTTAAAAAGTCTTACTGGACACCTGTTTGGATTGATTATGTTTGGTACTAACCATTTACTGTCTGCGAGTTTTTTCGATCCTCCTTGGGAAGTTTTAGAAAAAACTGGATCATATTCAAGGCGCCCGGCCCGCCCTGTTGCTTTCCTTCATGATCCGTTTCTTCCACAAAATACTCTAAACATGCTGAAGCTCCTTCTCCACCTCTCCAAGCCAGTTCATAAGCAATAATGAAAAAAAAACTTTTTCTGCAATCCCTCTGGAGTGTTTTCATCCCAGAGTTCACGTTTTTTTTTTTTAATTTTTGCTAATGGTAAAACTGATGCACTTGCCTTTCGTTTAGAGGGATCCTTTTGCAACTGTCGACATTTGGCGTTTTTTGCAGCTCTAGCATTCGCAAACTCCACGTGCGAAAAGGGATCAAATTTACGTTTATACTTTTCATAAAAATGTTCTTGTAACTGTTTGGCAGTAGAATTCCATAACACTTTGACGACACTCTCCTTGTAATCATCTGAATTCTTCTTACGCATATTAAAACCATAATCTTCCAAAATCAGTGCCAACTCCTCCACTGGTATGTTTTCCCTATCGAATTCATAAGACTTCTCATAGCAAAAGTCAGTGAACTGTTTCCAAATAATTGCTTTAGATTTCTTAGTATTTACGGGTGTTAGGTGCTGAATTTCACTACGAATAACTTCGTTACTTTCCTGACCAAAACGAATCATATTTTTCACGCTCACGCTATGCACTAACACACAAGATTTAGGTTAGGTTTGATTGGGTTGCTACGGCAACGGAATACATACCTATCTAATCAAAATCATTCAAAGCCTTCTATGTTACATTGCATGGCTCGTGTCAAAGGCACAAACATAAAATTTAAAATAATATTATTTAAAACCAATTTGGTGTGAAATTTTCTTACCGAATACCACGCGTGCTTAAATTATTCCAGGAAATTTTTTCTTGGTCACGAATATTTTAAGAAAATTATCCCTCGCCTAATTTTGAAAAGAAAAAATTTCCGGAAATAAATTAAGTACTAGTGGTATTTCACTGGAGTGCTTTTTACTGGTAAAACGTCATAGCAATTGCTCCTTTCCTACTAACAAAACTACTACCTGCCCGTTAATTGAGTGATTTTTTAGCGACAAAACTATGACAGGTCCATCAAAAAGGTGTTTGGTATAACTATTATTGTGAGTTTGACAAACGTCATTAAATAGTACATTTACTTTTGTTAACAAATAAATATAGCTTCTGTTTGTTAATACGGTGCATTGTCTAGTTTTTCTCGCGAAATAGTCATGACGAATACCACTCGAGAAAAAATTGTGTAGACAAAATTATTGCTCAAGGTTTTATTCAAGTTTGTTGCTTTTCGGCAATTTCGCTCATGACATTTTTGATACCAAAAATATGATTCGCGAAATGGCCAAGCAACAAATTTTCATACCTTTCGAAAATTTTGCCGACAAAATTTTTTTCTCTTGTGATATATATGAAAATACTATTTAAAAAAAACTAATTTACATTGCGAATATTTTTTTTGCAATTAATTAATAAGTTTGACTTATCACCTAAAGATATCGAGAAAATTAAAGTATTATTGATTTTATTTAAATCCCATCTTTCTGAAATGAGAACATATTTTTTTACTCAAATTTTTTTTTCTCCAAGGTAATACCATAAGAACATGTAAATTTGAAGAAAACGTTTGTTTTTTTTAAAGTATGGTTCCTATGAGGAACCCAAATTTTCATGGATTTTGGATTTTTGGCTTCTATATAGACATTTTGACAAATACATAACAACTTGCCTTATTCTGCAACTTTTGACTTACTTTGGTAAGTCATAACTCTAAATGTATTTAACGTACAGGCCTGGAAATGTTTCCCAAGATTAAAAAGAAGAAATACTAAAATACCCGTTTTCGCGTTTTTTCAATACGAAATTTCTTTCCTCGGAAAAAAAAATTGCAAAAAAATACTAACACATTAAAAATATGCATGAGTAAAAATATTTACCTTTCATATATTCTCTACACCAGTAGTTATATAAAAAAAATTGTGGTTGTCATTTTTCCCTTACTTTGGCTAACTATTAACCCAGATTAGGTGTATTCTTCCCATAAATTTGGAATTATTTTTTCCAGAAAAAACTACTGCTATACAAAAAGAATTTAATTTGCTTTTTCTCATAGGAACCTTACTTTTAAAAAGTTTCAAACATAACCTTCAAAAACAAGTATTTTTGGGTTATTCGAGAGGAAGTTTAGTTTCCGTTGAAAAAAAAATGTGTGTACTTAAGACCACACGATAGAAGTGAAAATTTCAACAAGCGGCGTCATCGTTTGTCAGAATTTCGATCCGAGTCTTCGTTGCAGAGATACGGGCGAAAAACGGTTTTCCCCCAAAAAAAACCCCCATAAATTAGAGCCCCCCCGTATGGTCTAAGGTGGCCCCCCATGAAAAAACTATAAAAATTTCAACCCCGTACCTCCTCCCGTACTCCCGAAATTAATTATTTAAGTTTTTCCTTCTCCCCCCTCCCTGGCCAAACGGGGGGAGGGTACGGAGTCCCGTTTTCGTCCAGGATCTTCTTTTTCCCCGGCTACATCCCTTGAAATTTTCAGCCCTCTACCCCCACGGTTTCCCCCCAAAATTTCAACTCTCCAGGGCATATCATTTACAACTTATAATTTTTAAGGGAGGTGTTGGGGGGATAGAAATCATAAATTTGTTTTTTGGGATCATGACATGGCAACCCCTACCTATCGAATATGAACGCGATCGGAAAAAAAGTATATTTTTCCCCCAAGAAGGAAAAATAGGCGCCTCCGTTTAAAAAAAATACCGAAGCAAATTTTTCCATATTATAGAAAACAAATTATTACCGATTTTATGGAATAAAACCGCAGGCTTCCTCAATTTTGGGTCACAGGGGTATACAGGGTCAAAATATTTAAAAAAAATTAATGTCACTTTTGAAATCAAAACCCCCCATATATAGCAAGTTTCCAAAAAAAATCTCCAATTTTGCCCAGCTCACGTTCTCTGTTGATGGTTTACCCAATTTTACAAGGATATTCTATGCAATTTTATAACGATAAACAAAGGGAATATTTAAAACAATTATCAGCTCTTATATATTTTCAATCACACATTCTGCCCATTCCAACAAGATTTCTATACTTTATAACCGGCAGCCGGCAGTCCACTAGGTTTATAATTATTGTTGTTGACGCTCATCTCATCAATTCCAACCCGCGGCGGACGAACGACATCCAATATTCAAAATATCAAAATAATAATAACGGTAAGCCGGTACCTAAATACGTCCACCGTGAAATCGGCCTCATACCGTAACGGCCTTGTACCCAGCGTTACCCGATCGCGAAATCATAATAATCAAATAAAGGGCTCCGAAAAATTATTCGTTTTAAAATACGCAATGAATGCAAAAGAGTAAGTAGACCGGCGGCCGTTTGGCAACAGTGTACGATTTTTACCCATCCCCATTACCACTTTTGTTCAACCATTGTATAAAAAAAGAACGTAGCTTCTTCTCAAGAGATGGCGACACTTTATTTTTTAAGTTTTCCGCCTCGTAGTGCCATCTATTACAACTTATATGATTTAATATGCGAAGGAGAATGCAGTACATTTAAAATATCCTACTATTTCTTTTTATACAATGGTATCATGTTAAACTGTCCAGCCAGAAAATATATTGCTCATACGATTGTAGACAACTTTTTGAAAATAACCAACTGCCAAACCCCTTAAGAGATGAGTTGGAAAAACTACAGGAAGAAAACCATTTACTGAAGATAGTGATTGAAGAAAAGAACGACCAGCATGAAAATCTACAGGTAGAAAAAGAGGAGTTAATAGCGAATCTGAAGGAACAAGTTGAAACTCTGAAAACTGAGCTTAAAACTTGAAAAAGCATATAAAAGGGAAAGACGAAAAACTCAAGATTTTCAAGACGAAGTTTTTGAAACAGAGAAAAGCCTGGTTGAATCTTTGAACATGCAAAAAACAGAGATTGTACAGTTTAACAAGCAAATACTCACTTTGGTTGCTGAAAAAGAATCCTTAGAAAGTGCCTTAAAGTCATAGACTGAATCAGTGACCAATATCCAAAATTATTTTAAGGAGCTTCAAGATTTAAATAGATCTATGATCAAATCAATAGCGATTCTTGAGTTGGATAACAATATGTTGAGGAACAGGGTTAGCAAACTAAAGAACGACTTGGATACTTCTGCTGGTGCTGATAGTCCTAGTGCTGAGTCTATCAAGTGCGCGTTGGGTTCTGTTCCACTGAGTCCTGTGAATGTGAAGTTACCTGAACCACCAAAGAATGACGACTGCTTTGTAGTAAGTGAAAAGCAAAATCCCTATATCCATGTGACCAATAAAACAGAATTTAAAAAGGTTCTTATTCTAAGTGACCAAAGAGGGTATAATTTGGGTAATGTATTAAAAGGCATGTCTGGGAATCTTAATATTCTATCATTTGTCAAACCTTATGCCAAGTTTATGAATGTTGTGGAAAATATTGATGATTTAACACGGAACTTTTCTATAAACGATTATGTAATAATTATAGCTGGTTCTAACGACTTGAATCAGAAAAAAGTTCCCTTATTTAGAGAAATAAATAATAAACTAAAAAACATGACCCACACAAATGTAATAGTTCTTTCTGTTCTCCCTATTTTTGGCACTAATTATATTCCTAAAATAACTACTCTAATATCAAAATTTAATTCTAAGCTTGAAAATTACATATTTGAATAGGTTGAATTGTTGTGTACAAGGCAGTTTTCATTTCTTAGATACTTTTAATGGTTTCTCCCCTATGAAAAAGAAAGATATTTGTGAAAAATTGTTGCATATTATAATGTCGCTAAAAATTAAAAAAAAAACCTAGTTTTTGTAAGCATTAATGATAAAGTTTCAAGCTTGGATGCTGGTCAAGTTAATGTTGACCAGAATAATGTTAATGTTGACCAGAATAATGTTAATGTTGACCAGAATAATGTTATTGATCTTTCTGAAAAGGAAAAAGTTGAAGAAGGGGGTGATTGTTCATCAGAAAATGTTAGTTTAAATTTTCCCACTCTAACACAAATACTGCCAGGAACTTAGTTCATTTGGATGTTAAGTCAAAGTCAAAGTCAAAAAAAGCTTTTATAAAAAAGCTTTATAAAAGCTTTTTTTGACTTTGACTTTGACTTAACATCCAAATGAACTAAGTTCCCGGCAGTATTTGTGTTACAGGTCTGTCCCTTCTCCTACTAAACATTCAGTCATTGAGAAACAAAGGTAATGAATTGTCTTTGTTTATTGAAAGTTGTGATTTTCCCAGTTTGGTTTGTATCACTGAACACTGGCTGAGAGAGGACGAAATTGTAGATATAACTGATTATACAAGATTAGCTTCATACTGTAGGATTACATCATCTCATGGAGGTAGCATGATTCTAGATTCTAGGAAATAACAAATTCTTAAGGGCCAATTCTTTTATACCTATTACTATACAGGGTGCTACAAATTCGTTTCTTTGTATGGGTATCTCGGAAACCGTAAGAGATACGAGGTCTGTTAAATTGGGGCAAAGTTGCGCAATTTAAGGGTGATTGACATGCCGTCGAGAAATTTAGAAGATTCCGTCTACTTTCGGAGATATCCGTAAAAAACGAAAATCATCTATTTTATTTTAATTTTTTCCTGCCTTTGTTTGAAGAGATAAAGTAAAATAAATGTCACATTCTTATTGCCACTTTTTCTCCTCTACAAGCTGGCGGTATCAAATTTTAAATCCGACGTTTCGCTTTCGGGCCCCCTTCATCAACTTAATTTTTTTAAATGCGGACCTGGATTTTTTATCTAATTTTTAAAAAGCCTTTGGTCTGCCAAAACCAACGATGTATCACACTTGTCCGATAGTGGTAACATAAGTGAAATCGGGTCAGAAAAGATCGCTCCATCTCTGTCTAACACATTATCTCTTATGGAAAAAATCTAGATTTGTTGATTGATTGATAAGTGCGATACATCGTTGGTTTTAGGAGACCAAAGGCTTTTTGAAAAGTGGATATAAATTCCAGGTCCGTATTTAAAAAAATGAAGTTGATGAAGGGGGCCCGAAAGCGAAACGTCGGATATAAAATTTGATAACGCCACAAGAGAAAAAGTGGCAATAAGGATGTGACATTTATTTTACTTCATCTCTTCAAACAAAGGCAGGAAAAAATAAAAATAAAATAGATGATTTTCGGTTTTTTTACGGATATTTCCGGAATTAGACGGAATTTTCTAAATTTCTCGACAGCATGTCAATCACCCTTAAATTGCCCAACTTTGCCCCAATTTAACCGACCTCATATCTCTTACAGTTTTCGAGATACCCATACAAAGAAACGAATTTGTAGCACCCTGTATATAATGACCTACTCGAGGAGAAAGTCTTTGAATTTACAATTACCTTTTCAAAAACAAAAAAGGCTTATATTATTTGCATATATAGATCACCTATATCAGATGAAAATATTTTTCTAAGTAAACTAGATACACTTTTATCTCTGATTCCTTCCTCTTCATCTGTGATACTCACTGGAGATTTTAATATAAATTTTTTAGATAAAAATTCAATTGCAACGGTTAGGTTGTCTAATTTTTTTAAGTGTCTTAATTTACAGATGCATGTTGAATGTCCTACTCGCGTTTCTCAATATTCTTCAAGTTTGATTGATTATGTCTGTTCGAGTGGATTTAGCTCAGCTCAGTGTTCGGTGGTTAATGTTGCATTGTCTGATCACGTGGCAGTTCTGTGTAAGTTTGTCTCGGTTCCTGTTTTTAAAAAATCGGGGTTTAGAGTGTGTAGAGTATTTAGTGAGCGTAGCTATAGTGTTTTATCAGTCATGTCTTAGGACCGACTGGAGAGAGGTTGATACATCAAATAACCCTATTGAGGAATTTCATAGGATTTTGATACAAAATTTTCATATAGGTTTTTCACTCAGAAAAATTAAAATAAATAATAAAAAACCTTGGTTTACCAAAGGTATTAAAATATCCTCTAAAAATTTACGATCTCTTCACTATATAAGAAAATTTACAAGTAGCTTGACCTTTAATGCATACTTTATTAGGTACCGATCATTACATAGGAAGCTTATAAGGCAGGCCAATGCTTTGCATTATCAAAACCGTCTAAAAAGGTCGGCTAATAAACAAAAAGAGAGTTGGTAAATCATAAGCGACATAAAACAAAACAATAATCACTCTTCCAAAATACCTGAGACAGACCTTTCACCTGATCTAATTAACAAATTTTACTGCTCAGTAGCGGACAATCTTACTAAACATATTCAAAATTGCGATCCTTTTAAATACCTAAAAAATGAAACTAAAGTTGGTGATTCTTTTTATTTTGTCCCTACAGATTTAGATGAGTTAAAACGAGTTATGTCAACAATTAAAAACAAGAAAAGCACAGGAGATGATGGCCTATCAATCAAAGTTTTTCTAAATTTACCAAACAGTGTTCTTCTGAGATTGGTACATGCTATTAATTACTCTTGGCAGTTTGGAATTTTTCCTTCATGTCTTAAACTTGCAAAAGTTATACCTATACATAAATTTCAGACCAATATCGCTCCTGTCTAGCCTCTCTAAAATCATTGAAAAATTGGTTAAAGACCGTATGTTGACCTTCCTGGATAAGCACCGGGTCTTAAGTTGCTACCAGTTCGGATTTCGGCAAAATCGAAACACGAGTGAGGCAATCTTTGAGTTCTTGGGGGGGCTTTACTCGGGGATCAATGATGGGGGAGTTGTTCCGACGGCTTTCTGTGACATTGCGAAGGCATTTGATTGCGTGAGTCACGGAATTTTGTTGTGGAAGCTCTTCCATTATGGATTTAGAGGGGTGGGACTATCATGGCTTGAATCATATCTATCCGGGCGTTCTCAAAAAGTTTGTGTTGGTTCTGCTCAGTCTCAAGTTCTGGAAAATTGTTGGGGTGTTCCTCGATCGGTTCTAGGCCCCCTTTTGTTCCTAATTTTCATAAATGATCTAACCTTATTGGAAATCATAGGCAAATTCACCCTTTTTGCAGACGATATCACAATTGTATGGCATTGCATGGATTATCGGACGCTGACTGGAGTAATATCCGCAGATCTTTTGAAGATTAAATCCTGGTGCAGTTCTAATTTTCTTCTGTTGAACCTTGCTAAGACTAATAATATTGTATCTTTTAAGTCAAACCTCCAACTTAATATTACCTTTGAAAATCTTTCTATGGAGAGCCGGTCTGAAACTAAGTTTCTTGGACTGACTATTGATGGGAGACTACATTTTGATGAACACATTATGGCATTTGGCAAAAAGATCTCTTCTGGGTGTTATGCTGTTAGACTTGCTTGTAGTGAACTGGGACAGTCCATGGCAAAAACAGTATATTTCGCACTTATTGAATCTAGACTAAGATACGGTATTTGTTTCTGGGGAGCATCAAGCCAGTACTTGCTGAATTCAATTTTTCCTATCCAGAAAAGGGCTGTTAGATATTTGTGTGCCTCGACAAATAGAGATTCTTGTCGGCCTCTATTTAAAAGAGAAAATATTTTAACTTTGTACAGTCTATTTATACTAGAAACAGCATGTCTTATTTATAAACATCGGCATGTAAACGAGGTTTTTTCAAATTCGGAAAATCAAACTGACACAGAAAATATAGAGTTAAATAAGAACATTGTTAGTCCTATCCCTGGAGGATCGGGAATGAATAAAATCCGTTATATGGCGGGTGACCATGTTTTGGTAGATTTAAAATCAAAAAGAAGTGCAAACAGATATGTGGCAATATCTTCTGGGGAAATGGATGAGGATGAAGACGAAATAAAAGTCACGTTCCTTAAATTATGTAATGACCAGGGTACTATGTTTAAAGTTAATGAGAAGGAAGTGTCTTTTGTAAATGTTGCGCAAATTATTTCAGTATTGCCAATACCTAGTATTACTTTAAATGAAGATAGATGTTTTTATAAATTCTCTGAAGCAGTGGACGTTTTTGAGCAATGATTTGTTTTGTTTTTTTTTATCTCTTTACTTACATGTTTATTTAATTTATTTTTTTTAGTTACTTTCTACCCAGTACCTCATTTTTTTAAAGAATTAAGAATGTTTGTAAGCATTAAGGACTGTTGAGGTTGCTTTATTAAAGAAATAAAGGATTAGTTCTGCAATTTCTTGTTTTTTTTTTATAATTATACAAAATGTGTTGATGTCTAAGTACCTCGCCATGATTCTCAAGGCATAGCAAGCCGAATTTACTCGTTTGCAAACCCTTGATGCCTGATCCCTCCAGGTAAGGTCTTGTGTGGATACCAAGAAATTTTATGATTTTGGATAACTTTACACTCTGGGCTGCAAGCGGAACCTAATCAGGAATGTCATTATTTCGTTGTCTTGTTATGAAGCACAAGTAATTTGTTTTTTCAATATTTAAAATTAGTTTGTTTGTGGAGAACCAATCTTGAATGTATAAAATTATTGTGTCGTCTCGGTATACAAATACATGGTAATTTCATTTGTTCTTTGCGGTATAATTGAGGTTGTGTGCTGTCAAACTTTCTGAATAGACCAATATACTTTTGAAATACTTAGAAATTGTAGCTCTTAAAGAAATAATTAGACATAAAGTAAGCAGCAGCGTTTATTTTATTTAAAAACATATTGATCTTAGAAGAACGTTCGAAATTAATCTCATATTCGGAATTAGACCAGTCTCTTATTGTAAACCCTAGAAAAGTGTAAAGCAAATAAAAGTCCATTATCAGTACTTTACGATTAAGAGTGCATGCTACTCAGTAACGTATTTGATTTTTTACATCTGAGATCACTCATGAGATTATTCTAAGCTTCCAAATAAATAAATAGCAAGGCTTTGTATTGACTCATTTTTACACAAATCAGGTAAACTAAAAAAGAAACCTAATGCCGATCACTTCCGGATTCCAGATATGTTCTTTGTGCTAACTTTTTCCTAAGGCCCCTCAAATCAGGCCTAGACCAGAGGCAGGTGAAACACCGAGACATTTCACGGTGTCGTCTGCAGCCCTCTCATCGAACACTAAATCTAAGATGGTCCCGCTACCTTTTCTGTAGTCTTATCTACTAATATTCTAACCTATATTTAAAATCTCTCGTCGGAATTGTAGGAAAATGTTTAATTTTAAATGGAAAGTATAAACATTTTTCCACCATCCCACTTCAGTTGTGGACCCCAGTATGATGTCTTACAACTAAATACCAATGAACTCTGGCGTTAATAATTTGAATCAGTAATAAATAAATATTAACCACATTTTAGGTATCAATATACAGAAGATGATGTTAAGAACTCAGATGTTATAATCCCCATTGGAGGAGATGGAACTTTTCTTTTAGCTGCTAGTATGGTAAACAATAATGATAAGCCAGTAATAGGTTTTAATTCTGACCCAAACAGATCTGAAGGATATCTGTGCCTTCCTAAGAAATACTCAACAAATGTGCGGGATGCTGTTGAAAGGTTAAATAGTGTAAGTATACTATATTATTACTATTATACCTTTAAGGCACCTTATACAGACCGGCTTATTGGAGATAGAAAACCTCTAAGGATGGCTTTAATATTGCAAAAAAATTGATTAAGGTCAGTAATGGATAGGCACCTATCGGTGCGGTCGATAATAATATACACATAGTAACAACCCGAATATCCACATCTGGACAGAATCAAGATTCTGACCACATTTCGAGGAATAACTGGAACAATACTCGAGTGGGTCTAGACAGTTCAAGACGGGTAATCCGTTCAAACTGTGTAGTTTGATTGGTATTTAAAACAGAATCTAATTTAAATCTGACTAGTTAGTAATGGGATTCGTATTCCCCTTTTTTTCAATTCGGTAACGATATTTACTATTACTTCTAGGTCACGTTATACCTGAATGAAGAAAGTATCGTTTTGGTAAAATTGTATAATTAATATATGGGCTTAAAATATCCCAACACTAATAAGTTTCGATTTCTAATTTGGTACTTGCATAGGTAGATTAAATGTCACAACCACGGAAAGCTTACACACATCACAACATATTATGCTTATTTATTTATTTCAAGGCATTAACCATTTTACGGATAATGCTATGAATTATTAACAATATGCTTGATACTAATCATAAAACTAGACATATGTCTCAAGAATATTTACTGATTTATTTATTTTTTTCATAACTAAGAGCTTCAAACAGATTGCAATCCACCTAAATCAGCCTAAACTTAATATAGTTCTCCAGTGAATACAACAAACAACCTGCACCTTAATCAACACAAAATAATAAAATAACCATTCCAAACAAAATAAAGGAGAACATTGCATAGTTACAATTGTTTGATTTAAAGATTACCAAGCAAATCTGACTTATTCCCAAACTTATTATGACATACAGTCCATTCAATATAATCAGTGTCATTATAGACCTAACTATTCTACAAAGTGAGTAGTTTTTACCAGCATTTGTAATTTTAAAATGTAATGAAGAAAGTTTATTAAATGAAAGAGCTATAATATTAATATTAAATTATGCCAGCTTCTTCGGTATTCTAAAAACATAGTTATGTCAGAAACGATTCTTTTATTTCTATAAATAAATCGTATCTTGAATTTACGCATGTCGGCCTTATAATCCACAAGTATATCGGTATCTGTTTTAAAAGGCAAGTACTTTAAAAGTTTGTTTGGGAAATAGACTCAATCCTATCAATATAGATCCGATACTTTGGGTTTCAAACAACAGATCAAAACAAAGTTTACTGCAAACCTAAGCATAGGAAAGGCAGAGCATCACGTTAGAGTTTCGGAAAAGTAGTGACTGGACGTCCCAGCAGTCCGACATACAGCCTTCAAGCTATATGACCTAGGAAGGAAAAAATAACTATAGTCAAACCTGCAAATTGTAAACGACAACTCTTTTATATGTTTATCGCCAAAGAAAGGCAAGCGAGATATGCCGAAAACAGTAACACAAGGGCATGCTAAAATATTGTTACGTTTTTCCCGTGGGTTCTGAACGAAATTACAACTTTACTATTTTAAACTAATACTCTCTTTATTCACTACCACTGTATACAATTAAATACACTAAACTACTCTTATAACTTTACAACTAATTGCTAATAAGCTCTTTACAATTCAACACTCAATGATTAACTAACTAACACGCTTTAGGTCTGTTACTTATATACAATCTCAAATCTATCACGAATACTCGGGAAGAAGCGAGGTCACTCTATATGATTCTCGACCAGGGCATCGAGATAATTCCAGCGTTCCTGAATATTCGCGGCCGGCCGGCGATGACTCATGCATAGAGGCGGCAAGGCGGCTAGTTCTATAGGGTAGCACAAAAACATTCGGATGGTTGCTAGCCGTAACATTGCCTCCCTCTTAAGCCTGATCGTCCCGACCAGCTACTTCCTGTCTGTGATATGCTTTTAGCCTGTCAAGGTGGACAACTTTCAGTTTGTTTCTGAGGCTCCGTTGAATTCTATACATTACGTCATTAATTCTTTTGATGACTGTATAGGGCCCTTCCCATACTGGCGTTAGCTTGGGAGATCTTCCTTTGCGGATTATATAACCAGACTTTATTGTTCATCTGAAATCCCATATAATTAGCTTTGAGATCATATCGTGTCCTCATTCGGTCACTGGCTTTCTCCGTGTTTTCTCCGACTAATTCATGGATGAATAGTAACTTTTCCTTAAGGGAGTCCGCGTAGTCTTGAATTTCCATATCCTGGTTGTCTGGCGTTCCGAATAATAGGTCACAGGGTGAACGGAGTTCTCTTCCATATAAAACCATGGTTGGGGTTAGGCCTGTCGTGTCATGAACTTCTGATCTATAGGCCATCAAAAATAGTGGTATAATAATAATAATAATAATAAAAACGTTTATTAGTCACTCAAAAAAAAATGATAATGGTACACAAAGTTAAGCTATGTTAATTTTTTAATACAGATAAAAATAATATTCTTAACCTTCACAATGACATTTTAATTATAAAGAAAAATAATTGGTACCTACTAAAATATTAGTAGAACATATCGACATGAAGTGACCAATAGGCCATTATATTCAGACTTTCAGAGGAGTCTTTAAAATAGATCCCCTAAATTCTGTTGAGGCCTTCAAATAAATTAAATGCAAATTTAAAGAAACACATCCAAAACAGGAAAGGAAGAGGAAAAGGAAAGGATTAGGTGCGTTTGAACTTTGATGACATACCTTACATACTACAGTGTTTAAGCAGCATATTTTGTTAAATGGCATTAAAAAAAAACAGAAATTTTATGGGTTTAAAAAAAGATGTTTAAATTTTGCTTTAAATGCGTTTTCGGACATCGTAAAGTCTAATATTTGAAATTTGTTGATCTGATACACAATCAAGTATGAGAATGACTTTTTAAAAATTTCCTTATTGTGAGATGGAACGGTTAATAAATGTTTTCTTCTTATATTTAAATTATGTACATCAGTCCGAAAGGTAACCTTTTTAAGTAAGTATGGTGGAGTTTCCCATTTAAGCAATTTATAAAAGAAACAAAGAGAATGCAACAATCTTCGATTTTCCATATTTAACCATTTTGCATCTTTTAGCTTGTGAGATATATGATCTCTTCTTCTTATGCCAAATATAAGCCTAAGGCAAGAATTTTGGAGTTTCTGTATTCTGCAAGAGTCACAATAATGAAGACAGGGTCCATAGATGGTGTCGCAGTAGTTTAATGGTGATAATACAAGTGAATCGCAGAGCATTCTTTTGACACTGGTACTCAAATAGTGTCTCTGGGAATAAATTGATCTTAAAGCAGAATATCCGTTTCTTAACTTAAGGGTAACGTGTTCCCTAAATGTAATTTTGTTATCCATTACAAGACCGAGATTCTTGGCAGAGTTTTTAAACGCAATTTCATCGTTATTTATTTGGATATTTAAATTATTTAAAAGAAAAGCTCTGTGGGCATCACTACAGAAAAGAATAGCTGTTGATTTAGCAGAGTTAATTTTTAAGTGTAGCTTTTGAATTTCAGAAAATAAACTGTTCAGGTCAGAGTTTATTCTATGATTGGCTTGAGCAACATCAGTGCATTTAAAAGAAAAATACACTTGAGTATCATCAGCGTAGTTATGATGTTTAGAATATTTAATTACTTTTGTGATCTGTGACGTATAAAGTGTATATAGCAATGGGCCAAGAATACTACCCTGTGGAACCCCAATGATCACTTCTAGGGCTCTTGAACTTTTGTCATGCAGCGTTACTCTTTGTTTGCGGTCAGACAGATAAGAAGCTATTAAAGCTACTGCCGACTCGCCAAAGCCTATATAATGTAGCAAAGCCAAAAGAATTTCGTGATTTACCAACTCAAAAGCCCTAGAAAAATCCAAAAGAACCAACACCGTGGCTAAGTTTTTATCCAGAGCACTCAAAATGTCGTCAGTTACATGAGTTAATGCGGTGGTGCAGCTATAACCTTTACGAAAACCAGACTGATATTCTGGTATCAAATTATTAAAATTTAAACATTCCAAAATTTGCTGTTCCATAATTTTCTCCATTACTTTTGAAAGAACAGGAAGAATACTTATAGAACGAAGATTATTAAATTCTGTGGGGTTTTTTATTTTGGGTAAGGGAATAATATTAGCTTGCTTCCATATTTTAGGGAAATAATTTTTTTCCAGACAGACATTTATGATGTGAGTAAGTGGATTAATTATCGCAGGGCAACAGAGCAAAACAATGCTTATATTCAAATTATCAACACCAAATGCTTTACTTTTTATAGTTTGTAAAATTTTGATGATCACATCTTGAGTAATTAAATTAAATTTAAATTCATTGGGAGAAATTTGGTGTTGTTTAAAAAAATTAACAAATTCATTATCAGGTTTATTATTTTTATTATTTATTTCGGTAAAAAAGCTATTAAGTTTCTCGACGTCTTGCAAATGCAAAGGCAGTTGAACATTGGATTTTCTGGAAATATCAATATTTTTTAATTCACGCCAAAGTTTTTTTTTTATCACAAGTTCCAAATTTATAATTTAAATACGCTCTCTTTTCAGCTCTTATTGCACTGGTTGTGACGTTTCTAAATTGTTTGTATGTATTCCAATCATCCCGGGTTTTACTTTGTCTAAATTTATTTAAAGCTTTATTACGAAATTTCTGCATTAGTCTTACATTTGGAGTTATCCATGGACAGTAAGGTTTGGTTTTATGATTCACTTTAATTAAAGGGGCATGTAGATCTATAACATTAAGCACTGATTGATTAAAGAAATCTATTTTTTGGTCTATATCTATCATATTGTACATAGTGTGCCACGGTATTAGCTCCAAGTCAGATATAATTTTAGCATGATCCACACCATGCAAATTACGATAAATAAAGTTGATGTCGGGGTGTTCAGGGGTTTCAAATTTAATTTTACAGTAAACAAGCAAATGATCTGATATACCAACATCTCTTACCCCACAATCCTCAATTGAGTCCACATTCGAAAAAATAAGATCAATTAAAGACATACTAAAATTTGACACTCTTGTAGGTTCTGTTATAACTTGCTTCAATCCATAGACCTCAGTAAATTCGAGCAAAGGAGAAGTTGTACTTAAACCTAAAACATTAATGTTAAAGTCGCCAAGTAAAAAGATATGATCATAAGTTGCGTAAAAATCGACTAAAACAGTGTCCAAGTGAGAATAAAATAAGTTTAAATCACCCTTAGGTGGGCGATATATGTTACCAATAAGAATTTTTTTGCCACTTACTTTAAGTTCAATCCAAATGTGCTCAAGAAATGCCTCGGATTCCCCAAGCAAAACACGATAATTAAAAATACTTTTACAATATACCGCAACACCACCCCCTCGGCCCAACCGATCCTGACGTATAAGATTGTAGTTATCTAACTGAATAATTTCGTCATTAATATCAGCATGTAGCCAGGACTCCGAAACACCAATTACATCATACTGAAAGGTAACGACATGATCTTTAAAAGTATTAAAGTTATTGGACAAAGACCTTGCATTAATATGCGCACATGCAAACATAATTTTAATAATATACGTAGGTATGTGTCGGTCCCAATCCTTCTGATGTTCATCTATGATTTTTGACAAATGTTCTTCAATGGTCTTGTTAAACCTCTCTACCATGCCGTCTAATCGTGGGTGTAAGGCGGTAGTCCGTGTTTTATGGATGTTGAGTAAATCACAGACTATCTGGAAAACCTTGGATTCGAAGTTGCGTCCTTGATCTGAATGCAGCTCTAACGGAACACCAAATCTGCTACATAGGTTATTCACAAGGACCTCTGCTATGGTAACAGCTTCTTGATTGGGGATCGCAAAGACTTCAGGCCATTTACTGAAGTAGTCAATTGCCACTAAAATGTACTTGTTACCATTATTTGTTTCTGGAAAAGGGCCAGCTACGTCAATGGTGATACGTTCAAATCACCATTCATTATACTGTTTCATTTTGCCGCTAGATCTTGTTTTGGGTCCTTGACTTGCGGCACAGGTTGAGCACTGCCGACACCACGATTTCACATCCTGGCAGTAGTTGACCCAGTAAAACCTGTAACTTGGTCTGGGTTGATGTTTTTCTTTAGCTTTTAGCAATAGTACTATTTCACTATCCTCAAGCGGATCCTTTTTAAGTTGCTCTGTGGTCCACTGCTGATCAACCTCAAATTTCATTTGCCTAATGGAAGTAATTCCTTCTCGTTGATCTATTCTTTGGCAATGCTTACAATTATCCTCGATGGCCTTCTGGATAAAGCATCTGCATTATTATGCAATCTCCCAGCCCTGTGCTTAACCTTAAAGTTATATTGTTGTAACTTTTCAAGCCATCTAGTCCTTCAGGCTGTTTCATATCCAAAAGCCATTTAAATGCTGCATGATCAGTCCTTATCAGAAATTCTTGTCCATACAGATATTAAAGAAAAAAAGACCGTACTATTGCCAAAAGCTCTTTTCGGGTTACACAGTAGTTACGTTCAGGTTTCGAAAGTGTTCGACTGTAGTATTCGATAACTCGTTCTTCTCCTGCTTGTACTTGCGATAAAACTGCTCCCATGCCGCTGTTGCTTGCGTCTGTGCCCAATACAAATTTACCCTTTTGTTCCGGATATCCCAATATTGGACTAGAACATAGAGCCGCTTTTAATTTACTGAACCCAGAATCACAGTTATGATCCCAGTTATAATTTGCTCGTTCTTCAGTGAGCTTATGTAGAGGTGCAGCTATATTTGCAAATCCTTCAACAAATATTCTATAATAAGTACATAGTCCAAGGAAGCTCCGCAGTTCATGTTTGTCGCGAGGACGAGGCCAGTCCTTGATTGCTGTAATCTTCCGTGGGTCGGTTTGGATTCCCTCTGATGACACGACATGCCCGAGAAATTCAACTTTTTATTGGAAAAGAAAACATTTCTTTGCATTCAGTAAGAGCTGAGTATTCTTGATTCTAGTTAAAAACTTCATGCAGGTTTTGTAGGTGCTCTTCGAAAGTTTTTCTCATTACCATTATATCATCAAGATAGACCAGGCATGTCTTCCAAGTGAGGTCTCGTAGAACAACTTCCATAAGACGCCCAAAAGTAGCGGGGACATTGCATAGTCCGAAGGGCATAACTTTAAATTGATATAAACCACTTCCGGTAGAAAAGGCTGTGTTTTCCTTATCTTGTTCGTCGATGCCTACTTGCCAGTAGCCACTCTTTAAATCGAGTGTTCAGAACCAATGAGAACCTGCTAGTGTCGTCAACGTTTCCTCAATTCTGGGAAGTGGATAGCTGTCTTTCTTGGTGACGTCATTGAGCTTTATATAGTCCACGTAGAATCTGGTAGTCACATCCTTCTTGGTGACTAAGACAACAGGAGACGACCATGGGCTTGATGATTCTTCAATAATTCCATCGTCAAGCATTTTGTTGACTAATGTCCTAACCTCTAACTGCTTCGTCACTGGTAGCCTCCGAGGATGCTGCCGTATGGGGTGAGCACTTCGAGTGTCGATTTTATAGCTCTTAACAGCTCTTTCCAATTCAACACTCAATGATTAACTAACACGCTTTAGGTCTGTTACTTATATACCATCTCAAATCTATCACGAATAATCGGGAAGAAGCGAGGCCACTCTATATGATTCTCGACCAGGGCATCTAGGTAATTCCAGCGTTCCTGAATCTTCGCGGCCGTCGCGTCGATGACTCATACATAGACGCGGCAAGGCGGCTAGTTCTATAGGGTAGCACAAAAATATTCGGATGGTTGCTAGCCGTAACAATATTAACAATAATTATGTTTTTAAATCACAACATGATTAAAAGCATCAACTCCAAAATAATGTAGATTTTTGGTTGTGACTGGTCTATTAGGATACCATAATCGATTTTCTTTTCAATTAATGTATGTACTCAATAATTCCAACTGACTTACTTTTTCTGTCTTATAATAATAAAGTTTATAGGAGCCGTCTAAATACGAGTTAAATACGGACAATTACCTGATGATTTCTTCGAGGATAATTTGGAGGCCATTATGAACCCTAGGTATTTAACTCGCTGGAGAACGCCAGTCCTTGTGGACTCTTTAAAGTTGAGCTTCTTTCCTTTAGTAAACGGTACTAGAACCGTCTTAGTCTGATTGACATTAAATCCTTTCTTTCGGCTCCAGTGTGCGATAATATTGAGGGTTATTTGCATTAGCCTAGAAATAACATTTATTTTGACTACATGCATAGCATGGAGTATTGAGCTAGAGTTTGTTGTTTTTTGAAAGAGCAAAAGCCTAGAAAGAGATAAAGAGCTATTAATATTATTGATATAAATTAGAAATAACAATCCACCCAATACAGAACCCTGGGGTACATCGTATTTCAACTCGTTAAAGAGTTTGCTTTCAGCCGCTTAGCAGCTGCTTACGACAAAACTAGCCAGAAGTCAACTTCATAAGCTGTCAAGTTTTCCAGAGGTATAGCATGCAGACCATGACAGCCTTTTGATAGGTCCGCAAAATAATGACATAACTGATTATGCAGTAAACATTCAAATATATTTGAAAGTACATGCGTAATTGATATCAGGCGATAATTAAAAACAAGAAAAATGTCAGATCTAATGCACACATTAATTAATGATATGAGGATAATTGATTTTTTCTACGACCAATAATAATAATGAAAAATAGGCTGCAAGGCAGGGCCGTAGCCAGGATTTTTTATTCGGCGGGTGTTTTTACATAAAATATCTAAATAACCAACATAACAGCAACAAAACACTTTAAAATAACGCAAATTGATAAGAAGTAAACAGTAAATAATCACAAAACAATGTAAAATCAAGAGAGCGCACGCTTGAAGATGAATATGGAAAAACTACCTCTTCGTTGTTGGGCGTTGGAGTGTAGTTTGGGTTAGCATCTAGCATCTACGGTATAACTATACCACAAAAGTACCGAAAAAAATATACAATTAAGCACGACAAAAAGTTATGAATATGACTTACTACACCATGAAAGAGAACACAAACCGTCAATTTTACCTTGTAATTGATTGCCTTTGGCTTCACAAATGATTACGCTTGTTTTGAATTGGTATAGAGCCTCTTCGGCTCTGGCTTCAGGATGTAAACAGCACAAGTGCTAGTTTAGTGACCCTAATGAATTAGCTAGATAGTCTCGACGTTTCGATAAGCAAGTCTGCTATAAATGAAAATGGTTAGCAAATACAATAAAACAGTAAAAAGCTCTTGCAGATTGTCAAGCTTTGAACTGCCTTTGACAAGATGACAATTATAATGCCATATTTAATTACTGGTTAACTGGTCTTTAGTGTGATATTGAGGTGTTATTTGGTAATTTAATTTGTTTTTGAAGTTTTATATATCTATGGTGTTATTCGCTTAGGAAGAATTTGATGATTTTTGTTGAATGGATTAGTTAATTTTTAAGTGTCCCGTCAAGTTGCCGCCAAGCAACAGGTGTTTCACTCCGAAATATATACTTTTACGTATTAAAAAATACGCCTAACAATATAAAGTGTATACCTAAATATACAACGAAATATTAAGTACAACTTTGACACACTCAAAAGCACAAAAAGACTTCCAAATTTACAAAAATGCAACAAGAAGCCGATTTAAGAAGCCATTTGCAACCGGTAGAATCGCAAACTGATCTCGTTTGTTTTCTGCGCTGTTGTCGATTGTATAAGGAAATACAGTACAGTTTCGATAATAATTGGCGCGTATGATTTTAAATATGTAAATACTAGCTTTTATCCGCGGCTTCGCCTGCGTTGAAAACCCTGAAAAAGTGGTAAAAATTAAGAAAATAAACAGATGTAGATACCTAACCTCAAAAATAGAAACATTTACTATTGCGTAAAGGTGACAAACATGGAAATAAATAAAGAGAAATAGGATTAAAACTAACAGTAAAAATCATTTTTTTATTTGAATTGCTTTTTGTTGATTGAGCTCTCATTTATTAGGTTTATTATTTTTAAAAGTACATCCGAAATAGCAAATGCTATACTTAATTGAATGGTGAGGTAACCGCTGATATTTCCTTATTGGAACGCCAGATGGCGTTAAATGTCATTCAAATGGAACGCCAGATGGCGTTAAATGTCATTCAAATGGAACGCCAGATGTCGTTGAATTCTATTCAAATTTCTCAAACTCTTCGTCGGACGGTCTTATATGACAGCATCAATCTTTTGCCCTTCAGAAACACTTTTTATACAGGGTGGCTACTATTTAATTGGATACTATTGGTATCTTTTAAACGGTAATGCCTACAAAGTTGGTTAAATTAGAGAAAATGTGCCCTTTTTAAGGGGTTTTTAAGACCCAGTAACTGCGTAACCGAAATCTTTCTAATTCATGGGATACAGAGCGATTTGTTAAAAACGTCTAAAATTACTTTCTTTAATAACTCGAAAGGCTTTGATATTAGAAAAACACTCTTCAAATGAAAATTTCATATTTTTCTTCTCTATAACATGGCGTTATCAGTTTTTTAATGTCATTTATCGTAACTGAATTATCATCGTCAACTTATTTTTTTTTAAATACGGACCTGTAGAGTACGTTTCATTCCAAAAATTTGTATTTCACTTAATTATATTTATCTAAGTTTCAGCAAAAATTATACATATTCAGAAAAATTTAGAAAATTTTCTCAGTACGGCCCTTATTTTTCAAGTAATACATGTTTTTTCATTTTATTTAGCTACAATTGGAGCAAAATAGAAACTAGTAAAAATTATTATGTTATTTCAAATGCTATTTACAAAACTTAACCTAGGTAGGACCTACAACAAAACTAAAATTAGGTACAAAATTAAAACAATCAACCGTGAATAAAAAATAACTAATTTTATTTCTTGGTAACATCATTCCATTAAATGCTCAAAATAGCTTCCCTGATTTCATGTAAATTCACCAAAATTAATGAAAACATTTTTGTTTATTTTTTAAATCAAGTTGTCTCGAGCCAAAAAGTAGAATAGATTGTGTCAGTGGTGTCAAACCCCGAGCTCGGCTTTTAACTAAACATTATTATTCATTTCTATTTCATTGTGAAAATGGTTCGCTTTTCAGTTTAGGAGAAGCATGACATGTACGATGTTTAGATTCGAAATATCCGAAATTCGTTCTTGGCAAGAAAATCCTAAAAAAACCCAAGTTTCATGAATATAAATTTCATCCTGCTGCATGCAGGGGACCCCGAAAGGCGATTAAGATTTCCAGAATTTTTTCAATCAATTCTATGGAGTAAGGATTCACCAATTCCGGTATATTTAATTAAAAAAATAGTATATTCTTTTATATGGAGAAAAAGTGATACTTTTCATGGCGCGCTCGTGTTTAACAGCCGAACGGAGTGAGGCTGGTAATAGAGAGCAAGCCATGAAAAGTAACTTTTCCACCAAATAAAATATGCTGTTTTTTCTTCAAATGTCGACAAATTAATGCAAAAACATCTCTTTTTAATAGTAATAATAATAATTATTATTAAAGATAAGTGGGTTCGCAAGGGGGCTAGACCGGTGTCGGTGAATAGGCACAGGTTGTTGCTATAGTAATGGAACATAAAGCTGTCAGTGGACACTGTCAACAACAATTATTTTTTTAAAATTGCGTCTCCGATTGCGTTTTAATTCCGTATTGATAAGCAGTTATTGGGTAAGTTCGATTAAATAATAACCATTTTGTTCCTAAATTAGTGATTTTTATAAATGCAGTGCACAAATTGAGTGATAAATAGAAATTTTATTTTAATAAATCTCGAGTTGTTGGCGCTTATTTTGTTGTTTGTTTGTATTGTATCTATGTTGCTATGACAACACTTTTACCTCCGCCGGCGGAAAAGTGAAAAGTAAAGCTCCGGCGGAGGAAAAACGAAACTTCACCTCCGCCTACACAGTCGAGTAATGACGGATTTACTGACGTTTGAAGAAAAAAAACATTATTGGTCTACCGAGAATCCCCATTTAGTTTAAGAAATTAGGCCTCAGGTGCGTTTTAAATTTTAAAATAAATCTATGGTGTGGACTAGTCGCAGATAGACTCGGATAGAGTAATCGGTCCATTTTTCTCGAACGCAATCTAAATAGCTTAAGATACTTAAATTTATTACAGCAAGATTTGGAATATTTCCTTGATGAAGTGCCATTAGCGGTTAAGGCCGTTTTACATGCTGCAAGACAACCCGCAATTCTCTTGCAGCAAGACGTTGCAAGAGCAAGACGATAGTTGCAACGTTTCTTGCACTTTGGTTTTACATGTCGCAATTCTTTTGCAATTGCGACTTGCTACCAACCTTTGGAATCAAAACACATATTGTGGCAGCATTTTTTTTTCCTTTTATGAATTTATTTTTCGAAATTTGATTCATTTTATTTATACATAAAAAGTAACAATCAAATAACAAATAAACAAACATCCATCAACTGTCAAGCGTGTCTAGTGACTTTATTGGGTCTTGGTGAGACTGATATTACTAGAATTTCCCCCAGACTTGCACTTGCACTTGCAGATATATCGAGCAGAAGCGATAAGTTGCAAGTGCAAGAGACTTGCGACTTTGGATCAGCTGGGTCTCAACTGCGCATGCCTTCGGGCAATATCTCTTGCATCTTGCATGGTCTTGCAGAAACTCTTGCAGCATGTAAAACGGCCTTTATAAGAAAAATTAAATGGTTCCAGCAAGACCAATAATGCTCATAATGCTTTAATCGATCGAAATTACTTACATGGACGTTTTCGTCGAAACTGGATCGGAACTTACGGACCCATTCCGTGGCCAGCTCGATCACCATGTGTTAATACACTGGGTTATTTTTTGTGGGGAAATCTGCAAATCAAAGTTTATTAACTTCGTGTAATAATATCCACGAAGTACAGCAACAATCGATGCCTTCCAACCAAAGACATATACAAAATAACTTCCAACCAGTTATATCCGACACGGTGAGACGCTATTGAACAAATGGAAGAAAGAACCAACCGTTGTATTGAAAATCAAGGAGGCCATTTCGAGAATTTAATGAAATATATGTAATATATTTAGGATCTTTTTATTCGCGGTTGAATTCTTTAATTTTATACCTACCTATTGTCACGACTAACAACCATCCGAACGTTTTTGTGCTACCCTAGAGAACTGGCCTTGCAGCGTACCGCGTCTATGTATGAGTCATCGCCGGCCGGCCGCGAATATTCAGGAACGCTGGAATTATCTCGATGGCCTGGTCGATAATCATATAGAGTGGCCTCGGAAGACTTGTAGAGTATTTGTGATAGATTTGAGATCGTATATAAGGAGCAGACCTAAGGCGAATGATAGTTGGTTAATATTCATTGAGAGTTGAATAAATGTAAAGAGCTATTAGTTGTAAAGTTATAAGAGTAGTTTAGTGTGTTTAATTGTATAAAGTGGTAGATAATAAAGAGAGTTTTAGTTTGAAATAGTAAAGTTGTAATATCGTTCAGAACCCACGGGAAAAACGTAACACTATTTTTAGTTTTGTTGTAGGTCCTGCTTAGGTTAAGTTTGGGAAATGGCATTTTAAATAAAATAATATTTTTTATTAGTTTGTATTTTGTTCCAATTATACCTAAATAAAATTAAAATAGCATGTCTCTTTTGAGAAATCAGGGCCGTACTGAGAAAATTTTCTTAATTTTTCTGAATATATTTAATTTTTGCTGAAACTTAGATAAATAAAATTCAGTGAGATACATAGTTGTTTTTGGGATAAAACGTACTCTCAAAAAATAAAATAAAAACTACAGGTCCGTATGTAAAAAAATTAAGTTGACGATGACAATTCAGTTATAAAAATTAATATAAAAAAGACTGATTTCGCCCTTCCACCCGAAAGCGTCCCGTCTACATCTTCGCTCCAAATAGCAATGGCCCAAATGCTATACGTTACGAGCTAAAATTTTGTAAGCACTTGGTCCTTTTGTAGAGGTGTTATTGGTATGAGACAAAACGATCTAGGCTTACTACAGTTATGTTATGCGGTCGGGCAACGATTTGAGCGTTTGAAAGATAATATTTTAAACTTTGATTGTATTTTTATACTTTTATGATTGGAAATTAGTCAAAAAACATCCTATATTTATATAAACATTACTTGAACATTTCAGATTATATTGTAATTTATACATGTGAGGCTCAGCCTCAGTTGCTTTATACGACGGGCCGCCACTGTTGTGATATGTGAGAAGTGTCAGAATTAACTTGGTCGGTTTACTATAAGGTTCTGATAACATTAAAAATCAATGCGTATTATAACATTTTTTACCTATTACAGGGAAACTTCAAATGGCTTATGAGAAGTCGTATACGGACAACACTGTTAGTCTTTGGTGAACAAAACTTGGTACCTAGTTACTTGCATGATAACGAATTTGATATATTTCCAAGAAAAAGAGACTGTCTTCCAAATAACGAGGTTACAAAAGTTTTACCATGTTTGGCATTAAATGAGGTAGGTATGAGAATAGTATATATTATTTTGATAATGGCTATTAGTCATCAAAGTTTGCTTGCTGGTCCTTATTTAGCATGTGTGAGTAATATTGTATAATTTCAAAAATACTTCATATTGCAAAAGCTAATAGAGAAATAAAAACTATTTTTAATTGAGAATTCATTCTATGTATTAGGTTCCAAATTCTTTTTTTTCTGTTTTTCTACTCTTTATGAAAAAATTGTCGCCTTTTTGCAAAATACTTTTGATATAAAGACCTACTTTAAATTATAGTTTTTTGGTAAAACGTCTCCTGTTTGTTTTCTGAAAAAAATAATAGAGAAAGTCTAATACAGTCCAGTAATGTATTTAGCAGTTTTTATTTATCTTGTATTAATTTATTATTCATTATTTATTAATACTTAACATATACATAATTCAATTACGGAGTTCTACAGAAGAGTTATTTCGATTTAAATGATAATTATATATTTGAATATTTTGGTACAAAATTCTAACTTGTTATTTGGCTTTAAATTATGCAGTCTGGTTTAAGATCATTATTGTAACTTACAAATTATATTATATATACATGAACGTTCTAAAAATTTCACATTCATCCCTCTCTGATGATTTGCAAGTTTGGTGCAACAAATTTCCTTATATATGTTAAAATCACATGTATTCATATTCTTTGAACGCATGTTATACCAGCATTTCCTATCAAGTTACTGATAGTCAAATTTATTTTCAAAAACCCATGTTGTTTTAATTTTTTTTATTTTTGTAATTTAAAATATATAATAATAAATAATTTCTTTTTTGATTGACCTAAGGTTAGAATATTCAGCCAATAATTTCACATTATGATTATTTTACTTCTAATATCTTCTTTGCTTTTTAGAATTTTAATCATAAAATAAATAAATGCTTTATTAGTGGTTGCCTATTTAAAAAAAAAACCAAAATATAACATTTAAAAAGAAAAAAAATGTACTTTTAAAGGAAAAGATATATCATCCAACAATTTATCATAGGATTAGCTTAATTTACTACACTACACGTAGTTTATTGGCCATCAGGTTCTTGTAAACTAGAGACTCGAATTAAATAAATCCAATTCACTACAAAATAAATTCGCAGGCATATTCTAGAAATTGTATTATTCAAACTTTAACTAGTTCTATGGGAATCTAAACCAAATAAGCGTGTGGCAGGGAGACGAAAATTAACTAACTGCAATAATACCGGTCTGTCACTATTTGAAACAAATTTCGGATATCAAACTGTGGTATTCTAGTCTTTAAGGTAGGTAACTCCAACAACTCGCACAATGCATCATATTCAATATTCTCATATATAATTCCTAGCTTAAAATCGATAAATCTTTAAAATTTTCTTTAAACTTTTTCCAATAGTTCATTGTTGATGTTATCGTTGTAAAAAATAATGTTATGTTTCTTAGTTACATTTGTTTATATTTAATCTCTTACAATTGCTTTTGTACCATAGAAATAGTTTATTTAATTCATTTTATAATTTTACACAATAATTTTCATGTCATACTTTCCTAAATACCTTCACTTCATTTGCATGAGCCTTCAAGGTAGTTAACAAGGTGATGAATAAAAATACTGAAGAACAATGGTGAGGAATGCTTGTGGCACTCCTGAGGATTTAAAAATTTTCCTAGAACTAACATTCTTTATTTTAACTATCCGTTTTCTGTCTGTCGGATAGCTTTCAAACCAAGACAATAAGGAACCTGGTATCCACTCTCCAAGGCCTCCAACAAGTATTCACAATATTTTACAAAATGTGATATCGTAGACCTACCCTTTATAAAACCATTTTGTACTATTGATATCAAATTACCATTCGAATAATTTAGCAACAATACTGAACTTTGAAATTTGGCGATAATTTGACACTTTATGTTTATCTCCACTTTTAAATATCTAGTTATTCCAGCCGATGCTGATAAATTGTATATTTTTAATAAAATGGGCGACTAATATATAGAAAATTTATTTTTTCTACTACTGTGCGTAAAGTACTTACTTTACACACGCTTGACAGTACATAAAATTAACTTTTATGCACTAATGCGTAAAGTAATCTCTCTTATCTATTGATGCAATTTTGTTAGAAAAAAATATATAAATACTCCATTGAGTAATTATACATTATATACCATCTATAGTTCAAGCCGGAAATAATAGTCAGTGACTCATTTTTAGTTTTAAGGAGCGCCTCGAGGGGTAAGGTAAGAGAGAAGGAAATTCCAGTGGCGGATACAATTGCTTTGTAAATTAATATGTTATAATAACTATATAATGGAATAGTAATACGTAGACTTAGGCAAATATACACTTAAAAAAATAAAGTTTATGCACATAAATATGCATGATTTTAGTCTAAAATATGCAAAAAAACGTATATTCAAAATTATTCCTAAGTCTAGTAATAAACAACAAAATTGTACTACAAACGAATAGTACTATGTATTCATTAAGGCTAGGAAAAAAAGATTCATGGATGGTAAGGGGTTTTTCTTATCATAAAATACCATATTGAAAGTTGTATCGAAAGTTTACATTAAAAATCAATAAAATTTTAAGTTTACTACTCGTTATCGGAGGTTTGATCAGAATTTGATTCAGAATCATTACCATCACGACTTTCGGAACCAACATTGATAATAAGAGGTTCGACTATAACTTCGAGCGTGGTATGCAAATCCCACAATTTTTGTTTTATGACATGCTCGATACACTTCTGCTATTTATCAGCTGTAATGTTATCAATAGCTTCGTTTAACAAACACACATACACGGTTTTTACCAATGCATGTTCGCCCACAGTTAAATGTATTTTCACTTTTTTCGCAGGGGGGCCAAGACTTGTCGAAGCTTCGCTCTTTCCATTTTACAAATTAATATTTTAAATTAATAATACAAAAATTCACAGTCCTTCGCAAGGATGCAACCGCGGAGACATTGATGATGAATAAAAACGCAAAAATGTGATTTGCGTTGAAATTCATATAGTTTCCAAAAGCAGAGTTCAGAAAGGAAAAATACAAACACACAAGTGTTTATAATATAGGTATATAATTAAAGAAATGCTTTTTAGCAATAATATTAAACATTATCATAATTAAAACAAAAATAAATAAAAAAAATTAAGCGAGTCTGCTAGTACTCGAGACTGATGTGTAAACAGATCCTATAACGAGATCGGTTGTAAAAAAAAATCACAGCAGCAAGTTATGTTCCCAAGCGGTAACCCATCCAATTACTAATCACGCCCGACGTTGCTTAACTTCAGTGATCGGACGAGAACTGGCATTTTCAACGTGCTATGGCCGTTACCTGTTCCTTTTTTTCTTGTCCATAGAATAAAAACAAAAACATTCGCATTTATAATATTAGTTAGGATTCTTTAATAATACTCACTGGCAGCTTCGGAGCGGATTAATTCACTGCACAAATTCGACACGAAAATCTAATGCCACCAGGAATAACATCAATATATGGACACAGCATATTTACCTTATAATCTTGGGCCGACATCCTTTGATTTAGGACAGTCAATAACCAGCTTTTTCAAATTTTACTGTTTTAAACGTCTGGGCATCTGAATAATACTTTTGACAGTTAATATAATTTAAAATAATAATATGCTTTTTTATCGTCTAAAATCCATTTAAAAACGATTTTAAATGGCAACATTGTATAAAAATCCGAAAATTCGGACTTTTTTAGGACGATAGCCGTGGCTTCGGACGAATTTGTCGTGGATTTCGAAGCGAAAGTCAATTTAAATTCAACCGTGTATTAAAAATAAGCTGTGATATGGATCCAAATACACTGCGAATATAATATAATAAAAATAATACTTTTGACGGTTCGTTTAATTTTAAATATGCTTTTTTATCGTCTAAAATCCGTTTAAAACGATTTGAAATGGCAAAATTATATATAGTACTGTCCTAGCGGCTAGAATCGTTTTACACATTTTCGTCCCATTTGCTGAGATTTACCCTCATACCGCCGCGTAAGATGTTTACACATCAAAAACTGAAGGGCATTCAAGATCAATTGTCTCAATGCCATTCAAGGTAAAAGACACCACACAACAGTCCCAAGGACGTTCAAGGTCATACACGCTTGGAGCAATCCCAAGGTCATATGCGCGGCCTTAAACAAAACTCAAGGATATTCAAGGTCAAATGTCAAGGACATTCAAGGTGAAATTAGGTCAATGTCATTCAAGGTCGAATACACTAAGACCAAGTGGGTGGGGTCTATCTCAAAGTCAGCGGAGGGGGATGAGGGGGCAAAAAATTGGAGGGGGAGAATTGAGGCCGTCTATAGCACTCTACTGTGGATTAATTCACTGCATACTTTCGACACGAAAATCTACATAGCTTATTCTTTTACCAGCTACTCATCTTGGCCCGACATCCTTTGATTTGGGAAAGTCAATAATCAAATTTTGCAAATTTTAGAAGAGGGCTATGACTCAATATTGTTTTAAACGTCTGGACATCTGAATAATACTTTTGACAGTTCGTTTAATTTAAAATAATAATATGCTTTTTTATCATCTAAAATCCGTTTAAAAACGATTTTAAATGACACAATTGTATAAAAATCCGAAAATTCGGACTTTCTTAGGACAATAGCCGTGGCTTCGGACGAATTTGTCGTGGATTTTGAAGCGAAAATTCATTTTAAATTCAACCGTCCATTAAAAAAATCAAACTTATAGAAGGAAAATTATAGAAGAGGGCCATGACTGAATATTGTTTTAAAAGTCTGGGCATCTGAATAATACTCTTGACGGTTCGTTTAATTTAAAATATGCTTTTATATCGTCTAAAATCCGTTTAAAACCGATTTTAAATGGCAAAATTGTATAAAAATCCTTCACGGATGCAACGGCTTATAATGTCACAATCCGTTTACACATTTCCATCCCATTTGCCGAGATTTACCCTCATACCGCCGCGTAAGATGTTTACACATCAAAAATGAGCAGATATGAAAACCGAAAAAATTACCCTTCACTTTTAGATAGAAAAATCTATTAATATGTAACTAGCCATAACGTTACTGTAATATTTTTAACCTGTTCTGATTTTGTTTTGCCCGTTTTGGCTATTTCTAGTCACTTTTGGTTAGTCGTTCAAACACCTTTCCGTTAGTTCCAACTTATTGATGTGTAAACATCTTACGCGGCGGTATGAGGGAATCTCGGCAAATGGGACGAAAATGTGTAAACCGATTCTAGCCGCTAGGGCGGTATTATATATAATTTTTTCTTCAAACGTCAGTAAATCCGTCATTACTCGACTGTGTAGGCGGCAGTGAAGTTTCGTTTTTCCTCCGCCGGAGCTTTACTTTTCACTTTTTCGCCGGCGGAGGTAAAAGTGTTATCATAGCAACATAGATACAATACAAACAAACATCAAAATCAGCGTCAACAACTCAAGAGTTATTAAACTAAAATTTGTATTTATCACTCAATGTGTGACTGCATTTTTAAAAATCACTAATTTAGGAACAAATTGGTTATTATTTAATCGAACTTACTCAATAACTGCTTATCAATACGGAATTAAAACGCAATCGAAGACGCAATTTTAAAAATATAATTATTGTTGACAGTGTTCACTGACAGCTTTATGTTACATTACTATAGCAACAACCTGAGCCTATTCACCGACACCGCACCGGTCTAAGCCGCCTTGCGAACCCACTTATCTTTAATAATAATTATTATTACTATTAAAAAGAGACTTTTTGCATTAATTTGTCGACATTTGAAGAAAAAACATCGTATTTTATTTGGAGGAAAAGTTACTTTTCATGGCTTGCTCTCTATTACCAGCCTCACTCCGTTCGGCTGTTAAACACGAGCGCGCCATGAAAAGTATTACTTTTCCTCCATATAAAATAATATACTATTGCCATTTAAAATCATTTTAAAGGCATTTTAAATGATAAAAAGCATATTTTATTGTTTATTAATTATTATATTCGCAGTGTATTTGGATCCATAGCACTGCTTCTTTTTAACGGACGGTTGAATTTAAAATGAATTTTCGCTTCAAAATCCACGACATATTCGCCACTGCTATCGTCCTAAAAAAGTCCGAATTTTCGGGTTTTTATACAATTTTGTCATTTAAGATCGTTTTTAAACAGATTTTAGATGATAAAAGAGCATATTATTATTTTAAATTAAACGAACTGTCAAAAGTATTATTCAGATGCCCAGACGTTTAAAATAATATTGAGTCATAGCCCTCTTCTAAAATTTGCAAAATTTGGTTATTGACTTTCCCAAATCGGAGGATGTCGGCCCAAGATTACTAGGTAAATAAGCTATTTCCATATGTTGATGTTATTCCTGATTAGTGATGGGCTTATTCGAATGAAAAATAACCTGTTATCCGGTTATTAAAATAACCTGAATTATTCGGTTTTCATTCCACAAGTATTCGAATGAAAAATAACCTGAACCTGATACGTACGAATTCAAATACGAACACGAAGGAACAAACCTCGCTGTCGCTTCGCGTCGGCGCGGCGTCGGTCCGTCGAATGATCAACGAGCAAGCAAGGAGCGGTTTTGTTTTAATATAGTTATGAGTTATGAAGCAACTTTCGATGTTTTAACCCGAATAAAAGATGAGTTTTAAAATTTCAAATGTACCGGTAGGATGTGGAATTGTGGAATGTGGAAGCCGAACTTGGGGGGTTGAAAACTAGCGAATATTAAGTTAAGATTACATAATTTACTTTTATTGCATACCTAACGTAAAAAAGCCAATTTTCGGCGCCTGAACGCCTAAAAAGTGCAAATACAGCAATTTGTTGACATCCTCAAAGAATCAAGATAAAAGGCGGTCGCTTTTGATCCGGCCGGCCGATATTTTTTGTTGCGATTAACAACAGCCCCACATATTTCTTATTTCTTTCATACACTTCTTCGTAATGAATACGGCCTGCTTTCCAATACATAACACCAATTATCACCTATTGTTTGTTTAGTTTTTAGGTTATATATTGGAATTAAGAATATAGGAGCATACATAAGTCGTAATATCACTATAACAATATAATATGTACTATTAATTATTAATATTATTATAGTACTATAAATACATCGCCCGAGAGAAATACTTTTTTGCAAAGTAGATTTTTAATAATTATTTTCATTACATGTAATCAACACATCCAAGAATCATATTTTGGAGTTTAAGCATTTTTTATTGAAAAACGTAAAATGCTGTTTATTATATTTTGTTCACTAATATTGCGTAAACAAATATTTACTCGTATTCTATTATTATTTACTTATTTATTAAGCCATGCTTAATAAGACAATTACAGCAGCTACGAGTTACGAATAAGATGCCGATGACGCTGAACCTCCTTCCTAACCGGCTGCGATCGCTAACCTGAATTTATTCGAATGATTATTCAAATAATCATTCGGTTATTAATATTATTTGAATACAAATAATTCGGTTATCAAAATAATTCGGTTATGCCCATCACTATTCCTGATGGCATTAGATTATCGTGTCGAATTTGCGCAGTGAAATAATCCACTTCGAAGCTGCCAGTAAGTATTATTAAATAATCCTAACTAATATTATAGATGCGAATGGGTTTGTTTGTTTGTTTCTTACGCTTTCACGCATAAACGGTTCCGATCATCATGAAATTTTGTACAGATATTTTCAAGAGTTTAGTAAAGAACATAGGACACTTTTAGCTTTTCCCCGGGGCTTCGTTCGCGTTGATTTTTTATTATTTTAAACTTGGTTATTAAACCTAATTTTTATTCTATGATCAAGCTATACTGGCAACGGCCATAGCATGTTGAAAAAGCCAGTTCTCGTCCGATCACTGAAGTTAAGCAACGTCGGGCGGGGTTAGTACTTGGATGGGTGACCGCTTGGGAACACAATGTGCTGTTGTATTTTTTTTACAACCGATGTCGTTATAGGATATGTTTACACATCAGTGTCTCGACTACTAGCAGACTCGCTCAATTTTGTTTAGTCATTTGAACTGACTCCGATACGTTATAATCAAATTTAATCTTTTTGGTTAGTTTTGGTTAGCCGCAAAAATTCGGTTCGTTTTGCTTAGTTTTAACTTACTTGAACTTTTGCAATCTATTCTGATACAGTTTAGCCCGTTTGGGTGCTTTTGGTTACTTGTGATTAGTTTTAGTTAGTCATTCAATCAGCTTTCGGTTAGCTTTAGTTAGTTTTAAATTATTTTAGTAATTTGAACCGGTTCCGATACGTTATGGTTAATTTTAGTTAGTCGGCAAAATTCGGTTTATTCAAGTTCGTTTCACCTTACCAGCGAATATTAACTACGATAAGAAGATTCACTCTCCGCGGCGGCACGTCAACGGCATGTCTCCTTCCCCGCGCGAAAACTAGCATGATACTGGCATGTGACCTTTGGACCCGGCGCACACTGGTCGAATTTCTAGGAAAGCTGGCCATAATAAGGTTTACCAGAAATAAGACATAAAAGTTATTAAGTATTACACGTTTAATATATCGTGTTTTAGACAAATAATTGTTGAATTTTTTGCTCCTCATCTATATTTATATATAGGGAGTATCAATTATCACTAACGATAAAAATCATGTATAAAAATCATTTGTATGTTCTTAAATCGTTTTAAAAAATGATTTTGAAAATTAAGGGCTCCTTCGTTGTAAAAAAAGGGTTTTAAATTTTTAACTCGATGATCCAAATTTTGTTTTTGCAACGGTTAATTCAGGAGTCTCACGAGCAAAATGAATGTTAAGCGGACGACAGAAACGTGTTGATGAGGGCCTGCAGTTTTGTCATAAATGTATTTCAGAGTTATCGCTATTTTTAAAAATTAATCTAATAGGGACGAAACTAGTAAAAAATATAGAAGCATCAGTGCAGCTGTTGTTCAAAAACACTTGCTTATATTTTGATTAACCCAAGATAATATCAAAGCCATATTTACAAATTAAAACTAAATTATAAATTTTTATCTGCTGATTCAGCCAAAGTATTTATTACCTCTTTTTATAATAACATCAGTCTTGCATCAGCAATAATGATTCTATCGAAATTTCAGCTTCAGTTTCACTTATACAATATTATGGGATTAGGGGTGGGCGACAATAAGCGATTATTCGATTCACTTTTAAGAAATTACCGATTAATCGACTTATCGATTAATATTTCAGAAAATATCGATAATCGATAATTTCGATTAATCCATTATTCAGTTATTTGCTAAAATATTAGGCGTTTAATCGATTTTTCAATTTCTTGCCCACCCGTACCGATGACTTTACAACAGATATAGCTTTTAAAATTCCAATATAATAATGCGTTGCGTTAAGGGTAATTTAAATGACATTTGAAAATACTTTCAGTAGGTACAACATATAAAGCAAAAAAAAACAGAGAAACCTAAATGCTAAAACAAGAGAGCAGCAGGGAAAACTGCGCACGTTACAAATTTAGCCAATAAGGGATCCTCATTTCGACGCGCCATTTTCTGATAATCTGGCTTCAGTTGTTGCACAAATAGGTATAAAACCAACACATAACCTCAACGGAGTATTAGCACGTTAGCAGTATAGTACAGCAGTCTTTATCTATCGCGCGAACACTAGCAGAATATCGGCAGGCCATGATACAAATAAAACAATCATGTTGGGCATTTAAAGATCCTTTACAGGCGTAGCCGACTATATCAAAATCGGCGTCTCCTATTGGTCGATCCATCTCGTATTACAATATGTCTTCCTGATTGAAACAATTTGTCGCAAGAGCTCTCGTGGTGTAGAGGTTTAGATAGTTGGGTCCCACCTGGAAGGCACGGGTTCGAACCCCGTTGCTTTTTTTTATTTTTTTTTAACGATTATGTTTCTAAATAGTTTTTTTTTTATTTTGGGTATGCCTTGGGTTAGATTGGGTTAGCACCTGGTTAGTTTCCTTTTCTTCAGCCCCCGTAGCGAGCGGAGGGCCATGCGGATCGACCTATAGGAGAGGCCGATTTTTATATAGTCGGCTACGCCTGTAAAGGATCTTAAAATGCTCATGTTGGCAGGCGACCTTTGACGCGGCGGCCATAGACCAGCTCATCCTTTTGTCAGATTAATTTTCACTCCTAAATTCTATAATCGAGTCAATATTCGATATAAGATAATATCACTATTTTTTACTTGTGTTGTATTATAAAATAGGAATGAAATATACAGTAAAAATATTGTGCGAAACCTTTAACCAATTTTAAAATCACCCAAAACGCCAAAATTTAATTCAATATTAAAAGATGGGGCAAATTCGAGCAACATTTTCTTCTGGATGTCTTTTGTGGGAATATTAGTATTCGGAAATATGGTGAAATCATTAACACAAAATCAAAATCTTAAATATTAGTTATTACATACCTTGAGTATTGTTATCAATAATAACTAATTAAAAACGTTAACAGATTTTTGAAACAGCCAGTTGAATACAAACTTTATCAAAATATTTATTTGGTGATAATAATAAAAAAAACATAAGTTTGACAGGGCGCTGCAAACAATTCAGAAGATATCAATTGTGTTTTTCCAAAGCCAAATAGAGTATTAGAGTGCTATAAATAATTTCCTCAAAAATTTGATTAAATATACCGCAAACGAAAATATCGTTTATGGCCATCTTTTATTTAAATTCAACCTGTGTGCGGCGAAGTTCGCCGATCGTTACCAGGCAACGAAGAGAATAAACGACGATTCCTTTGTAGCGCTCTCTTGCCATTGAGTTGACCTTCTTGTCGTAGTTAATATTCGCTGACCTTACCTTAATATTTTTAATCTGTTCTGATATGTTTTAGCCCATTTTGGTGCTTTTGGTTACTTTTGGTTAGTCGCTCACTCAACTTTCGGCTAAGTTCAGTTAGTTGTAATTTATTTTAGTTATTTGAACCGGTTTCAAAACGGTATAACCAATTTTAGTGTTTTTGGTTAGTCACCAAAATAAGGTTAATTTGAATCAATCAATTCAACTTACTTCAATATTTGTAATTTTTTCGATACGTTTTAGCTCGTTTTGGTACTTTTAGTTACTTTTGGTTAGCTTTGGTTGGTTATTCAATCAATTTTCGGTTACTTTCAGTAAGTTCCAATTTATTTGAGTCATTTGAACCGGTTCCGATACGTTAAAACAATTTAAACGTTTTTGGTTAATAATTTAGGTCGTCGCAAAAATTCGGTTCATTTCCATAGTAACGAAAGGCAGGAAAGGCCTGATATGTTAGATGTTATTTAAATTTAATAATGCTATTAATTTTACCCTTCAGTATTGCACAAAAAAAGTTGTTTGTATTTTGTGCACGAAATGCGTGTTTAATAGGGCATGCGAACGAACTTTTGCCCCCAATTTAACGATCTCGGCCAAAGTTCACGCTCTCAAAAAAACACTTATTTCGCGCACTTCATACAAAAGTAACTAATTTACCGATTAGGAGTTGACCGGAAATAAATCGCGCAATAAAGAGAGATTCTTAAATAGGTGTAAAAGTGATGTAGCTGGCGGTGATAAAGGGTGCAACCCTGCAGGAACTCTGGTAGTTAACAGAAACCGGTGGTTATTTCTGCGACACGAAAAACCTTTGTATTGTACACTAAACGTAACAGCGTCCTCTGAGTGAACCAACAAACAGCCACTAAACTTTGAATACTTACTATCTTTTGTTTTTTTCTAGGTATTCTTGGGTGAAACGTTGTCGGCCCGGGTATCCCATTTACAAATGCGTCTAAACGGTTCAACTGAAAACACCAACTTAAAATGTTCTGGCATTTGCATATCGACAGGTACCGGATCAACATCTTGGCATCTAAGCATTAATCGGTTGCCAGTTCAGAATGTGGCAGAACTATTAAGGCTTATAGATATAGATCCTACTGAAGGCAAAGATAGTTTGGCGACAATGCTTTCAGATATTTATAACAAGAACTT
>MU191150.1:13650-37775 GCA_016904865.1 Pissodes strobi | reverse complement strand
TTTTGGACATCAATTCAAAACACGGTGTCAAATTAGATGTTAATGGTGTATGTGCCCATATTGTTGGGATATTAAGTTGTAAGGTTAAAGTAAAGTCAAATTTGGTATTTGTTAAAACTGATGCTTTATATAGCTCTTCCTCAAAACTCTCAACTAAAATCTCATGTACAACCTGAAAATGGTATAAGTCTGGGGCAGAAATTGCTTGTTTCTGACATTGCTTCCGACTCTAACAATGAGAGTAATTTTTTATAGCTTCACCTCCAAATAATGACAGTAGGAGTAAGTTATCTGTGTTACTTCTTAATATTCAGTCCTTAAGAGGCAAGTGTGACAATTTACATGTATTTTTGGATCATTGTAATTTTCCTGATGTAGTTTTGATTACTGAACATTGCTTGAGACCCGGTGAGTGTTTCTCTGTAGCGGAATATAACCGGTCTCCGTTTTTTGTAGGGAGAATTCATTGCATGGTGGCACACTGATTTTGACTAGAAGATTAAATCCTAAATACAGATTTGTAATCGTAGATAAGTTTAATGATATACTGAAGGAGTGTTCATTTGAAATTCCAGCCTACTATTGTAAGAGAAACAATTTGTATATTCTTTGTATTTATCGTTCCCCTTCATCACATGTAAAAGAATTGTTTGATAAGCTTGACATTGCTTTATCTGGAATTTCATCTGGGTCAAGCATATTACTTTCTGGTGATTTTAACATTAATTTTAGTGATAGAAACTCTGTAAATACCATAATGCTTTCTAATTTACTTCTATCTTACGGGCTAAAGATGCATGTTGAATCATCGACTTGTATAAGTAAACATACATCAAGTACTCTTGACTATATATGTTCCAATTTTGATAATGTGGACTGTTCAGTTTTGAGTGCAGGTCTCTCTGATCACGAAGCGGTTGGCTGTACATTCACGGGTTTGACTGAGAGACGAACAGAGCGTAAACGGGGTAGGATCTTTAGCACATCTGCCTTTGATAAGTTTAGTCAACTTGGTCTTGGTGTGAACTGGTTAGGTGTGCGTCTGTCCCCGGAACCAATTACTTCGTTTCATTCCATCTTGCTTGGTGTCTTCGACCAAGCCTTTCAATTGCGTTGGATTAAACACAAACCCAAGAAGCATAAATCGTGGCTTACTCAAGGCTTAAGGCTGTCTGGAGCTAATCTGCGTGCGCTCAACTATATGAAGAAATTCTGTTGCAATGATTACATTGTTGCATACTGTAATAGATACCGCAGAATACATCGGAAAATTATAAAGACTGCTAAGGAGCTTTACTATCAAAGCAGACTTTCAAGAGCTAATAACAAGCAGAGGGAGAGCTGGTCTATAATTAATGATACTGCTCATGAAGCTTGAGGAATATGGATTTAGGGGCCCTAGTCTTGCTTGGTTCCGATCGTACCTTGGAGGTCGCAGTCAGTCAGTGGTTACCAGAGGTCGTCATCTTTGAGTGTTACCTGCGGCGTTCCACAGGGATCAGTTTTGGGACCCCTTCTATTTCTGATATATGTCAACGATTTGGTTCAAATTAACATTTCGGGAGAATTTACGCTTTTCGCTGACGATACCTCTGTCGTGTGGCATAACGATAATCCCGAACAGCTGAAAAAGAGTTTGGCTGCGGACCTTCTTGCAATCAAAAAGTGGTGCGACTCAATCTGTCTTACATTCAACGCCGGAAAGACAAACGTGATGGGATTCAGGTGCGACATGCGGAGGTTGCGACTGGAAAGTGATCCATTAAGGGAGGAGGGAGTGACAGAATTCTTGGGACTGTCCATTGATAGCGATCTTCGTTTTGAGTAGCACATTATGCTGTTGAGTAGAAGGCTGTCTTCAGGGTGCTTTGCTATAAGGTCAATCAGGGAAGAACTTGGACAGGCAACAGCTCGAACGGTATACTTTGGATTATTTGAATCGCATCTCAGATATGGAATTCTTTTCTGGGGTGTAAGCAGCCAATATCTGCTGAATATACTGTCCGTTCTGCAAAAAAGGCCATCATCGCTGGCTTAAATCAGAGAAAGCCTTACTTTATATCACTGAAGATTCTCACACTTACTTCTCTGTTCATTCTGGAGACAACATCTTTGGTCTACAAAAATCAACCATCTACAAGTACCCGGGATAGCGAGGCCCGCCACCAAACTCGCCAGGCTTCAAACCTTCCCCTCCCTCCTCGACCGACTAAGGAACTGACCAAAAGGTCTTTTATATATGAAGACAAAAAATGTTTAACCACCTACCAGTTCATATTAGGGCTAATAGTTCAGTTGGACTCTTTAGAAAATCCGTTAAAGGAACTTCTTTTGTGTAAGGCATATTATGATATGAGCGAGTTTTACACAGATAGATTGTTGTGATATTTTAATGTTGGCTGCGTGTTATTTATACATATTTATTGGTATTAATTAGGGTACTTTATTATGATGATGACGGAAATAGAAGACAAAATACATGTGAATAGTTCTAATTGTATACTGACCAATTTTTTTTTTTTTTCAATTTTTTGTTTGTTTGTTGTATTGTTTTTCAAGTATATGTAGACTCAAATTTTTGTTTTTTAAATTTTTACTTATTAGGAGCCTATTTGCTACTGCTCTAATTTTAACCTGTATGATTGATTATTCAAATATGTTTTTGCATTGATTTAATGAATAAACTACTCAATTTTCAAGAACTACAAAACTTTCTAATTTTCCTTATAAGTTTACAGTCAAAAATATTAAATTTAGTTTTCGCAATAAATTGAGGAATTAAATATCTGTTTAATAGTGTATTAAAACATACATTGCTTAATCGATAATTATTTTAGTGTTATTAGCAATTTTACCAATATTACTGAATAGTTAACATATATAAGCCCCCAAACTAACCTATAAACTCATACAAGTTGTTCTTCTCAAGTTGTTTTTGTGAGGGTTTTAAGTTTTCAAAACGCGTTTATACAACCAAAATACTAGTTTGTTGTTCGTTTTGAATTGTGATTGTTTTGTAGATGTTCTTCCAGCAGTTGTAAACATGAATGAGATGCTTGATTTGTATTTCGGTCGAAAATAATACGGATATCATCATAAATTGCTACAGCTGTGAAGCTGTGGTAGAGTTGTTCACAAGAAATGCTTTGGTCTTAGTGCATCAGATATTCGAGTCATGGAACTTAAAAGGTAAACGACTTCTCAAATAAGTGGTTCCTAAACTACTTAAATCAATCGAAGGACTGAAGATTGAGGTGGATAAGTTGAAATCCGTCTCTAATTCACTTAGTTATAGATGTAGTTACCAATGCTGACTACTGAAGTTCAGGAGAGGCAGAGAAGGTCAACTAATAGTTTGCTGTTCAGTATAAACGAGCAGAGTAAGAATAAGGACACGGATAATTTGTGCGAGACTCTCAACAATAGGAGAGCTTTGAAAGTGGTTCTTTCAGAGAAAATTTAGGAATCGTCGCAAACTGAAAAACATGAAAGTGTTTATAAGTGCTAACTAACTAAATAGCAGTGTGTGCTCTTGAAGCGGAGGCAAACAATGAACTGGCAAAGGCAAGCGTATTTAGGAAGCCTCCGCGTTACAGAATTCCAGTTAAATAACGCCGCCTGATTGGCTAACTCCAACTCCGCCCGTCAATGTTGTTTACGTTTTTCACTTCCCGCATTTGTATGAGACTTCGAGAAAAGCAAGAAATGTGAAGGTCTGGTTCGGTTGGTAAGGCTCTCGCGTTTAGAATGCGAAGCAAAGGGTTCGACGCCCAGCCCTTGCATGTTTTTTTTTTTAATTTTTTTTCTTGATTAATTAGTTCTTGGCATGCGTTGGGTAAGTTTGGGTTAGTTTTTGTTGGTGCGCCCCGCAGCGAGCGGAGGGCATTGCATGAATAGAAATGCGTGAAGTGAAAAAACGTAAACAGCATTGACGGCCGCCGGGGCTAGTGTAACACACGTGCTTATCTGGCCAATCAGGCGGCATTATTTAAGTGGGATTCTGTAACGCGGCGGCTTCCTAAATACGGTAACGGCGAAGTAAATTTGCTTTTCTTCAGGAACTCCGTGGGTGCAAGCAATAAACGCCCTAAAACAACAGTCTTAAGAAAGCTGTCAGTTTATTATTATCAGAATATGCTCGGCCCAAGATTTCACTTCTACTTTCACTAAAAAGAAATTTCCTAGGAGGTTCGATTCCAATTTAAAAAATATTTTTATTCAGAAAAAGAGTGCTCACAGATGTTTTCGGTCTACTGACCAAGAAAAGAATATGAATGGCGTTTTAAATTAGCATATAAGTAATATATCGACTCATCCGAATCTGCTGTGATAGGCAATGTTAGGAAATTCTGGAGTTTTGCCAATCAATTTTAAACGCAAATCTGCCGGAGTTCCAGATGAGCTTGTTTATAACGCTTTGAAAGGTCGTACCGGCCTTGAAATTACAAACTTGTTTGTCGATTATTTATCTACTGTTTAGCTCAATACTCCCTGTGATCTCTCAAATATCGTATTGCTTGGTAACAATGATAATGTGTTTCCTTTAGAGAGATTCCTTTTCATATTCCACCCAGAGTTACCCGCTCTGCAACTTCTTTCCATGCCGCTTTCCATCGGACGGTATATAGTCAAAACAGGTATTTTCCGAGGTGTCTGAGACTGGCAAATAAGCACAATCTGGATTTCTTCGTTTCCTTTCCTTTGCTCTTGAGAGAATTACAGTGACGTATATCGTATGCTCCTTTATTATGTTCTTATTATATTTCTTTGTGAAAATATTCAGTTATATTTTACATGCACAAGGCTAACGTTTTACTTATTTTAATAATTTTTGTAATGGACAACTAGCCCGTAGATAAATAATAAATAATTTAATTATTCTTACCAAAAAAATAAGAAATTACCTGTAATTTCACTACTTAAAAGTTAAATACACATCAAAGCATATCTTGCGAACCTTCAGTCTGACCAATCCAAAACATGCGTTTGTGCCATTCATTCTGTATGAAATCAATGTGTTTTTTGGAGTCTCATGAATGATCGTCTACACTACATATGGTTAGCTGTATTTGTTATAAAGTCATAGCGAGCTGTAAAATGAATCATACCGTCTGTAAACATCTTTTTTTTACTACTAACATGATAAATCAGCATTATTTACTCCATTCCTCAAATGAGAAGTAACATTTTTCACCCTAGGTAAATAATAATATTAAAAACAACCTAGGTCAATAATGAAACGGAAACGGAAAATGTCATAATGTCAAACTTGTTAGTTTGACAACTAGTTGTCATTTCGGATTATTTGAAAAATAAGTAGAAATGATAAATTTCAAAATCTAATCAATTCAAATAATGATAAGGATTGTATCAGTGCTATTAGTAAAAAAATTATATACAGTATGACTCACTTTTCATGACTCCCCATAATATTCTTATTAATAATGCGATTTTGTCAAAATTTAGATGGAGAGAAGGTACTTTGTATGTATGGAGTTGTCAGGAGATTATTAGCGTTTTTTGACGAGTAACCACGGTTAACTACAAGTAATACTGAAGTAAGTGCCAAGCGGGCACCCCACCACAAATTGTACTGTCTGCTTCTGTCTTCGCCAAAATACCGTAGTTAGATCTTGCATTGCTAGAAAAGAATATAGATATTTTGCATATTTATTTGAAAATGATCAGTTTGATTAGTGCAGAACGTTTACTCATATTTTTAATGAAAGAATGGTGGCCTCTGGAGATAAGCAAACTAATGGTATTTTTTCGATGAATATGTTCAGGATACTTTATGCTGTCCAAATCCCATTTGGGGCACATTTGTGTAGGAATTCCGATGCGTATGAGGCTTCTATAGAAGAATTTCATGAACGTATAATTTACAAACTTTTTCAGAATGGAAAAACAAACATTTCACATGTTTAACGTTTCAAAATTAATCCGCCATGACTCCATCAAACCTCGAGTACCACACCTCGTCACGTATGTAAGTTGTAGTAAGCCGTAGTTGAAAAATGATGATGTAATAGTGACGTCACGAAACTTCCCCTCACTTACCACAATTAAATTAATCCTCGTGAAAACAAAGTAGTATCCTGTAGTGTGCCGTGGTTAATTGTAGTCAGCTCGCGAAAAAACGCTTCTTGTTACGATATCTGTCAGTTAGACAACTGAACTTCCAGCCTGCTTGATATTTCGAACTATTTGAAAAATAAGTAGAAAATGACTAATATAAAAATCAAATCGAATCAAATATGGTAATATATCAGTGTTAGCAGTAAAAAAAAATTCTATATATATCTCGGTTGAGAAGACCATTATTAACCTCGCACATTATATCCTTCGGCGCTCCGCGCCTCAGGATATAAAAGTGCTCGGTAAATAATGGCTTACTTCTCAACCTAGGTATATAATATACTATTGTTACTGTAATATTAATCCTAGGTACTGTAAAATGGGGCTATTTGGGACGTTGAACCTACTTTGGACGCAAGTTCGATGATTCAACCCAAACTAACACAAACTAATGTTTTGACATCTTGAAAAGGTTGGCTGATGACTGATATTTTAATTGTAATTGTTAATCTCGTATGATGTTAGCTCATTGTTCCCTAGTGCTAAGACTACTTACTTAAAAAGACAAAGTCTGTCATTCATAATTTTCTAGAAAACTGCATCGTATACCACAGACTGTGACGTGCGTATTTATCAATGAAACTGTGGTACAGAAAGTGGCTAGTGGGTAAACAAACATAGGCGTAGCATTTTAATTTTTCGTAATTTTTTTCTTTCACCAAAATTCAAATCTAAATTGATTACGCAAATCTAAAAATGGGAATTTGTGGGTCGTTTATAGAGTTCGATTCTTAAATTAAATCTGGATATTGAAATATTGGGAAATTTGAGACCGAAAATTTTCAAGTTTGGAAACGAATTTTTTAGCACATAAGTAATTTAAATTTGATTGTCTTCAGTAGGTAGGAATGCTATTTAAATGTATTAAAAAGTCTTTATTAATATTTTTGAGGGATATTAAATTATAAAAGATTAAAAGTCTATAAAGTTCCATCACCATATCTCCAATTTTTTTTGTTCAGACTGGTTGGGTATCAAAACGTATGAAAAAAGGTATCGACAATTTCGAACACCAAAACTCTGGCACGCGCAGCCACAAAATTGACGTATGGAACGTATGGAAACCGGTTTAAATGACTAAAATAAATTGGAACTAACTGAAAGTAACCGAAAGTTGTTTGAATGACTAACCAAAAGTAACAAAAAACCCAAAACGGGCTAAAACGTATAGGAACAAATTAAATGTATGGAAGTAAGTTAAAACTAACCCAAATAAACTGAATTTTGCCGACTAACCAAAAACATTAAAGTTGGTCATAATTAAGGTATCGGAACCGGTTCAAATGATTAAAATAAGTTGGGACTAACTCAAAGTAACCGAAAGTTGATTGAATGACTATAACCAAAACTAACTAAAAGAAGCAAAGCGGGCTAAAACCTATCAGAACACATTAAAAATGTTAAGGCAAATTAAAACTAACCCAAATTAACCGAATTTTGCCGATTAACCAAAAGTAACCAAAAACGTTAAAATTGCTTATAGCGTACCGGCACCGGATCAAAGGGCTCAAATATATTAAAACCAACTGATATTTATCGAATGTTGATTGAACGACTAACCAAAAGCACCAAAAAGAGCTAAAACGTATCGAAACAGATTAAAAATATTAAAGTAAGTTGAAACTAACCCAAAATAACCGAATATTGGCGACTAGCTAAAATGAAACAAAGACATTCAAATCGGTTATAATAACGTACGGGAATCGGTTCTAAAATAAATTGGAACTAACTGAGACTAACCGAAAGTTGATTGAATTACTAACCAAAACTAACTAAAACACCAAAAACGGGCTAAAACGGATTAGAACAGATTAAAAATGTTAAAGCAAGCTAAAACTGATACAAATTAACCGAATTTTAGCGACTAACCAAAACTAACCAAAAACATTAAAATTGTTTATAACGTACCGGTTCATATGACTAAACTATATTGAAACTCATTTAACTTTAACGAAAGTTGATTGAACGACTAACCAACACTAACTAAAAGCGCCAAAAAGTGCTAAAACGTATCGGAACAGATTAAAAATATTAAACTAAGTTGAAACTAACCCAAATTAACCGAATTTTGGCGACTAACTAAAATTAACCAAAAACTTTTAAACTCGCATTTAAATTGGTTATAATAACGTGTCGGAACCAGTCCAAATTACTAAACTAAATTGGAACTAACTGAAAATAATCGAAAGTTGATTGAATGACTAACCAAAACTAACCTAAAGTAAATAAACGCACCAAACGGGCTAGAAGATATCAGAACATATTAAAAATGTTAAAGTAAGTTAAAACTAACCCAAATTAACCCAATTTTGGCGACTAACCAAAACTAACCCAAAACATTAAAATTTCATATAAGGTACCGGAACCGGTTTAAATGACTTACCAAAAGCACCAAAACGGGCTAAAACGTACCGGAATAGGTTACAAAAATTAAAGTAAGTTAAAACCATCCAAAACGAACCCAATTTTGGGGACTAACCAAAAATCTTAAATTTGATTATAACGTATTGGAGTCGGTTCAAATGGCTAAAATAAATTTGAACTAGCTGAAACTAACCGAAAGTTGTTTGAACGATTAACCGAAGTCTAAAAATAACTAAATGCACCAAAACGGGCTAAAACGAATCGGAACAGGTTAAAAATATTACAGTAATATTATAGCTAATTATATATTAATATATTTTCCTATCTACAAGTGGACGGTAATTTTTTAGGCCTTCATATCTTCACCTTTCTTTATTTGTTTATTTTTTAATTATGATAATCTTTAATATTATTCTTAAAAATGCATTTCTTTAATTAAAAATATTATAAACACTCGTAAATATACAAAATATTTACTTTTTTAAACTCTGCTTTTAAAAACTATTTGAATTATAACACAAATCACATTTTTGCTTTTTTATTTATCATTTTCAATGTTCCGGTTGCATCTTTGCGAAGGACTGTGAATTTTTATTAATTAAAAATTAAAGATATTACAATACACCATAATACTAAATCAAACCGTTCATTTAGGATAGTATATAGTAACATACTTTTATCCTAATAGATGTAAAATGTTTTTAGCATTCTAATGGCGTTAAAAATGTTCCAATAATTAAATGGAGTAGGACTACTGATTTCGCAATTGAAAAATCAAAATAATAATCACAGCAATAAAAAAAAACTCAAAAGAACAAAACAAAGCAAAGATAGAGATTAAGAAAATACTAGGTAAAATTATTTTGGAACATTTTTGACAAGTTTTTAAGTCCTGAAATTTCATTTTAAGTATACAACGCCTATTTAAACAATCTAGTTGAATAACTAATAAGTATACAAAAGTGTATTCATTTCTAAATAAGACAGCTTTTGTAAGTAAACTTGTAACTCTTGGTTTCTGAGAAGATTCAAGCTTTTTAAGTTTCATAATGTATCCTGATTTTAAAATAATTTGTTAACACTAATTTTATTAATTCGGTTCCATGGCAATTTAGCGGGACATCTTCATATATATATATATTGGTCCTCAAACCAGTCCAGTAAAAGTAGATGGCAAGGTTTTAAAAGTATTTATAAGCAAATATACCATTCAGTTTTCAGAAGTGTGTTTATAATTCGCGCACAAGCGACTGGACTGGACTCGTCAGGCGGTAGGACTCGTGTAGACGAAAATATCAATTATGCTAGATTAGTTTCATTTTTGATTAGCAGATATAATAAACTTGTAAAGTGTTATTAGAAGCTAATTGTCATCTACTTGTACTTGAACTAGAAACACATGCATTATTTTATTGCTTTGTTTGGTCCTCGAGGGACGGCAATGAAATGACATTTAATACTCACCGATGACACAAAAGTTTTGGAAAATTCCGACTTGTTTTCTTGCAAACTCTACAATGATGAACCATGATAAAGTATTAAACACTGATGTGCCTCAAAAAGTCTTACAAAGCACTAAAGAATACCACACGATAGTAATAGATTTAAAACATGCCGTTTTACTACGACTAATACGCTATGTTGTTATTCGGCCGGAATCGGCCGAAAGTAGACGAGACGTAGTCGAAGTAGAGGAGGCAGCCACGCGGCATGGCCACTTTTATTTATAGAAATTCCTCGCATGCTTGATGACAATATTTAAAATTCTAAAGTAGGTAATTACGTATGTTTTTTTTGTTAACTAACGTAGATTTAAATTAGGTGTTTATAGAATAACAAATGTAACATGGTTCAATAAATTTAAAATAGTAAGTGCTATTTACAAACAAAATATACCTACTTAAAAGTTAAATTCCCTGATTAATAAGGAAATCTGGCAAACATGCTCTTGTACCACAGTGTGTGTTAGTTAATTTGTGGTACATACAAAAAGTAAATAAATGTATCTTTATTATTTTATTTTATCTAATCCCTAGTGTACCAATCCCGCATACCTTGCAATACCTTGGTGATTTACTTGAGATGAATAGTTTTGACAACAAAATCAAACAACAACACTTCTTTCGTTAATCGAAATGAAAATAAAAATATGTCTCGATACCATATAATCCTCACTATACTAGATGACTCCAAAAAGTTTTTAAAGAAGTGGGTTTAAAATTAGTATATCAAACTCAGTTTAACATTAAGAAATTATTGAATAGTCCAAAGGACAAAATTGAAATATTGGAAAAAAACTGGGATTTATGAAAATGGATGTATGGATTGTAACCAAAAATATGTATGTTCGGCAAACTAGGAGATCTATACAAATGGGATTCAAAGAACACATAGCTCATTTAAAGTATGGTAGAACAGAATATTCAAATTTTGTCGAGCATCCTGTTGAAAATAATCATAGAATAACAATTACAAATTTAAAGTGAATTAATAATATATCTGATAGATTATTAGACGCATACGAAAGTATTGAAATTATTAAATGTAGGAATCGTTCAAATATATCTAGAGGGCCTATTCCGTATAGTGCATTGTATTGGTTAATTGAGCGTGACTAGTAGTTTTTCACATTTTGTACAGATTAATGATATTTTATACTCCCGATATATGAAATACATTTTTTGCATATGCGTTTTTACTTTGCTCTACGCAACCTTTTTTAATTCCCAGGCTATTGAAAATATTTTGTAATTTTGTTTCAAGTAACAATAATATAATATACATTTTAAACTGGTATAGAATTTATTATTGCTAAATTCTCTTATGTTATTTGGAATCTTATTAAACAGTATGGTACCAATGTAATAAGGGTTTGATTTCTACAATTCTAGGGGATGAAGATCATGTTGTAGGTTGCTGCCAAATCTTGTATTATATTATTGGGAAAAGTTTTGTGTTCTAAACATACGAATATTCTGTTTTACAAATTTGAGTAACTCAAAAATATACAAAGGGGGCAAAGTCATTAAAGATTCATTTTTAAAAGTATCTCTACATGATTGCCGATACCCAAGGCCAAACATTGCTCTAATAGCTCGTTTTTGCATTCGAAAGACTCTGATGGCAGCTGATGCGCTAACCCAAACTAACCCCAGAGAATGACGCCATATCGAATTATGGATTCGAAACATGAAAAATAAAATATTTTCAGAATTTCCCTGGTTAGGACTTGTTTTAGGCGATTCAATGCAAATCATTGGTTTGAACATCTTTTACAAATATAATTAACATATTCTTTCCAATTCAACGATATATCAATGTAGATACCCAGCAGTTTAAGTTTAAAGGATGTTACCTGTTCTATTGATTTATTATTTAATTTAATCAAGTGACTGTGTAGTTACTAACAATTGGATGAAATTGCAAAGTATATGTTTTGTTTTGATTTAATGTAAGCCTATTTAAATTGAAGTAATGGGATAGTTGATTAAGATTGTGTTGCAAGTTATTTGTCATTTCCGGTTCACTGGACTCTGTTGACAGAACTGATATGTCATCAGCAAATTCACAGTGATATGCCCGTCAAACAGGTTGATAAATCATTAGTATACATTAGAAACCATAAAGGGCCCATAACACTGCCCTGTGGAACGCCAAACTGGACATCTAGCTGCACAGATTCAGACGCTTCAAAAAGAACAAATTGTTTACGGTTTTTCAAATATGTTTTTAACAAATTGTGGCAGTTTCCACGAATACCGTACTCATATACCTTCTGCAGTAAAAGATCATGATCTACGCAGTCAAATGCCTTGGTTAGGTCGACAAACAGCGTCATAACCTTGTCATTCGCATCTAGTCTTTTATATATGGTATCTAAAATGGAACATAATGCTGTAGTAGTTGATTTTTTGTTGCGAAAACCATGCTGCGTGGGCGATAATATGTTAAAGCTTTCCAGAAAGTTAACTATACGTTTGAAAATTATTTTGTGAAATTTTTTTGAAAATATGGACAAAGTGAAATTGGGCTATAATTTACAATGTTTCTATAATCTCCTTTTTTAAATTAACAAATGATTTTTGAAACTTTCAGAAAATCTGGAAAAACACCTTGAGAAAAACATAAATTTAGCAAGTTTGTTAAAGGTCCACATAATTCTTTACTACAATACTTTATAATAGAGGAAGAAAATTCATCATGGTCACTTAAATTAGAATTTTTCAAATTGTTTATTAATAAAAAAATCGATAGTTTATCATTTCTTTCGAAGCCCATTGTCCAAATGACAGGAGGGATATTTTAAATTTCAGAATTCGGAGGTTATTCATCAGTGTCTAAAAATTGCAAGTGGCAGATTAAAAGACAACCATGATGATTTGGGCTATTCTTAAAAATAAATAAATAAATAACGTCTTTATTCCAGAAATAGAATGGGAATGGCGAGATTTAACATTAGTTATTCTTCCACCTAACCATTACCACTATAAGAAAAACCCAACAAAAATATATATTATATGCCAAAACATAAGTAAAAATAATACTAGAAATATAACAATCAATGAAATATTAAAGAACAAACTTGATACAAAATAAAAAACCTGCAATAGAGAAATATTACAATAATTCAAATAATTAATGAGCGCAGAGATCTGTTCAGTCAGGAGTTGTTCTCTATATTTCTTACGCAAGGTACCAATACTGTACTTCTTATAATAGCTACTTAAGGAATTATAGTTCAAACCAGCCATACAAGTAAAAGTCCTATGGAAAAGGGTAGTCCTGTGCAGGGGCATTGTAAGACGATCCTGATGTCTGACCGCGCGATTATGAACGGCATCACGAAAAACAAGCTTTTCACTTAAATATAAAGGAGTACATGATCTAATTAATTTAGTGAGAAACACAATAAAATGTAATTTTACCGTGTTTTGAACTCTAAAGCCATTTTAAGTCATTGATTTTATCAGAGACATGATCATATTTTCTTAAGTTAAAAATATACCGACAACAAACATTTTGGACATATTGTAGACGATTTTTTGATGTTAAGTCCAGACAAGAATAATACACAATATTACAATAGTTAAAAACAGGTAAAATTAGTGACTGGCACAACTTTTTCCTCATTTTGAAATTAAGAATATGCCTATTTGCATAAATAATACTTTCATTCTTAAGTAAGTTTTTTGTAATATTTTCTTAACATGCTCTCTAAATCTGAGCTGAACATCCAAATACAGCCCCAAGTTTCTTGCGCACTTTGTAAATATTAAGTTTTTATCAGCCAACTTTAATTTTAAACTCCTCTCCAGTTCTACTCTGCGTTTTTTCGGGACAAAATAGAAGAACTTCTATCTTATCAGCATTTAATTTTAAATTGTGCTCATTTGAATACTGCAAAATTGAAGTGAGATCGCCATTCAGTTCCACAGTAGCCGAGTCAGAATAAACAGGTGGAAAGTAAGGGAGAAGCTGGGTGTCATCAGCATAAGACTATATGTGAATTTTTAACAGCATCAAAGATATCGAAGGTGTAAATCAGGAATAAAAGCGGACCCAAGATTGAGCCCTGTGTGACCCCAGAGACGATATTTCCAACATATGACAAGGTATTCTTTATACGTACCCTTTGCCATCTCCCCACAAGATAGGTTGCAAAGAAACGACTTGATACTGCATCGAAGCCCAGATAATGCAGTTTTGCACACAACAGGTCATGGCCCAACACATCAAAAGCCTTAGAGTAATCAAGACAGACTGAAACTACTGCCATATTCTTATCAATCGCTCTCATAATATTGTCAGTTACATTTAGTAGTGCTGTTGATGTGCTGTAACCCTCCCTAAAGCACCGACAGCAGTCCGATCTCAGAGAGGAAGCTATTTATCTGTGAATGCACAGCCCTCTCCAAAACCTTCGACACTACCGATAACAAGCTATCTTATCTACACAATTATTTGATTTATTAAAAACACTCAAAAAATAGTTATTTACAGATTCTGGATCTTGAAGTGTAGGTGGAATATCCACATTATTTTTTGATCCTGAACATATATTAAGATTTCTTAACCCCTTCCAGAGTTTTTTTTCATTTCTTTGTCTTTCCAGAAACTCTAAATACCCAGTTTTTTTCCCTACGAACTGACAAAAGAGTGAAGTTGCGCAAACCTCTGTAGCTCTCCCAGTTCGCTGGAGTATTTTTTTTTTTTGTTCTAAAAGAGCCTTATCCCTTTCCTTCATCATCATCTTTAGAGCTGGTGTCAACCAAGGTGCAGGTCAGTGGCGTAGCTACCGGGTGAGCCTGGGGGGGGTCAAGGCCCCACGGCGCCAAGATAAATTAGGCGCCGCTCCGAATTTATAAATATGCTAATGCTAACAATGCTCATGAGCTTAACTGAGTTTTTAAATTAATTAAATTATAATAAATACAATCAAAGATCAAAGACCAAAATATGTATTAAGCATTTTACCCAACCAATATATTTTGTGTCAGGGTATTTATTATTTATTCTACGTGGAATAAATAAGAGATATATCCCGGCGCGGCGGCATGTGGTACATGCAAATTTGTAAAGACGCTGCGTAAGGCGCATGCGACTTCAAAGACAAAAATTCCGATAATTTCGGTTGTAAAAAAGTATGTGTTTTTCAGAGTTTCGTATTTAGGAAGTACCATTAGCCAGTCTAATATCCTAGCAATACTAAGCATAGAAAATGAATTTGCCCAAGAAATAAATTTTGATCAAATAATCGATCAATTTACGTTGATTTAAAACCGAAGAAAGACTCTAATGTTTAATTAATTAATTAATTAATGAAGGTTACATATTTTTAGTTTCCCTTTATATCTAAATATGTATGTACCTGTTGGTTGGTTGCCGTTTATATATTTTATATTCCTGTAAATAAAAAACTACTTGGACAAGTAAGCTCAAATAGAGAAGAAATACTTCAAATAGTTGAGGAATTTTATAAACAACTCTTTAACTCTAATAACAGATACCAAGGGCATTATGAATCAAGGATCTGAGGACTTGCCTGACATAACCGAGGAAGAAATCAACTACGCCATCCAAAAAATGAAAAACGGCAGAGCTCCAGGAGAAGACGGTGTAGTCATAGAAGCCATTAAAGCTGGAGGACCAACTCCACTGAATAAAATAAAACCACTATTCATTATGTGCCTTCACAGTGCTTCTATTCCCCAGAAATGGAATAACGCAATTACAATAATTCTACTGCACCAAAAAGGGGAGAAAACCAATCTCGCGAACTATAGACCCATAAGTCTGCTGAGTCACTTATACAAACTATTTACCAGGATTATAGTCGGCAGAATTGAAAACAAATTAGACTTTTACCAGACAAAAGAACAGGCGGGCTTCCGTTCTACAAAGTCTAAAAGTTCTCATAGAAAAAGCAGTCGAATATAACAGACCTCTGGCATTGATATTTGTCGACTTCGAAAAAGCTTTTGACACTGTAGAACTGGACTCAACACTTGAAGTTTTAAAACAATGCCGGGTAGACTACAGATACACCAAACTAATATATCACATCTACAAAACAGCAACTACAACCTTACAACTTCACACAAACATAGACAAAATAAATATAAAACGCGGAGTAAGACAAGGCGACACCATGTCGCCGAGACTTTTCAATGCTGTATTGGAATATGCTTTTAAAAGTCTGGAATGGGCGGAAAAGGGAATTAACATCGATGGAAAATATCTCAGTAATCTCAGATTCGCTGACGACAGAGAGCAATGATAGGTGTGAGCCTGAGGGACAGAGTCCGAAACGAGGATTTGAGACGCAGAACGGGAGTCCAAGACATAACAGAAAGAATTACATGGCTGAAATGGCGATGGGCTGGACACGTAGCTAGAACAAAGGACGGGAGATGGTCGAAGAAATTAATAGAATGGAGACCTCGAGCTGATAAAAGAAGTGTAGGGAGACCACCAACCCGATGGGCGGATGATATAAAGCGAATAACCACAAACTGGATTGGAACCGCGCAAAATAGAGAAGAATGGAAAACACTTGAGGAGGCTTATGTCCAGTAGTGGACGTCGAGAGGCTGATGATGATGCTGATGATGATGAAATAAAAAATATACGTTTAATATTATGATGTATTATTTTTGGATTAATTTGCGTATATACACAAAATATAGGTTTGTTTTAGGCGCCAGCGGATAGGCTTGCCCCTCGGCGCCGACATTTCTAGCTACGCCACTGGTGCAGGTGGTTTGCTTACTCGAACTGTCCTCAGGGGTATATGTTTTTTAAATAATAGTGATAACTGAGAAGTAAAAAATTTAACCTTATCATCTATTTCTGACATATAGTAAACATTGTCCCAAGATACACTTGACAGATCATCAAAAAACTCATCTTCTTTAAAATGCTTGAAATCTCGAAAAGAAATAAATGTCTGCGCATTTTTCTTACTGGGTACCCCAATGTTGCAATAAGTCACCCTGTGGTCACTGACATTGTCAGCATCAAGAGTGCCGAGTAAAAGAACAATATCTAAATTACTCATAAAAATAGGATCCAGCAAGGAAGAGCTACTCTTTGATATTCGTGTTGGTTCATGAATAACCTGTGAAAAACCAAATGCGTCCATCAATTCAAGCACAGGGTTTGAAGTATTCACCCTCAGGAAATCTATATTCAGATCTCCCAAAACAGCAATGTAATCAGAAGATGGTAGAATCTCAGGTAAAAAATCATCAAGTGCTTGGGCGCAGTTTAAAACATTATTTTTTGTCCAATAAATCACCCCATTAGTAATTGACATTTTACAATTAATTTTGACTTTTATCCAAAGATTTTCAAAACCATCAATTACTTGTGGCATAAATAGTCTTTCGATATGGTATATGTTTTTAAAGTAAATTCCTACACCCCCTCCCCTGGCCTGGGAACGATCGCATCGAAGAAATTTATATCCGGGAATAAGAAATGGATCAGACGCAACTTGCTCATGTAACCAGGTCTCCGTCACAGCCATGATAACAAAATCGCTCACCTGCATTATACTAATAAATTCCTGAAAACTGACCTAAGATTAAGATGTGCTAACTTAAATACACAATTTTCAGTACTCTCAGACATTTTTACTTTGTCTTAGTGTTCAGAAAAATGCTCAATTTTTTGATTTTACAAATTTAAAACCTTTAACATACAATGACAATTTTTATCAAGAGGTGAGCGATCAATATCTAACTGTGAGTTATGACTTTGTGACAATTTTACACAATTTACACATTTGAGAGATTGTGGAAATACTGGTGATGTTCAGAGCATCTAGAACACACTTTATTTGAGTTACAGTCCTTTTTATAGTGTCCAAAATTAAAACAGTTGTAGCACTGGAGAATACTAACATGATTAAAAACAGAACATCCGGACCATCCTAGCTTAACTTTTCTAAGGTTTAGTAGAAAATCGTGTGTCCTGGGATCTGCCTCCAAAATTAAGCTCGTGTTCTTGTACTTATTTGTAAATTTTTTAAGTATCTTCATGTGAAAATCTCCTTTAACTTTTACCTTGTTTGATCTGATCAGTAATGGACTGGTCGTCATCCTCTGTACTGATATCTTCACTATTTATATTCACAATTTTTAACTTTGGTTTCTTTCGATTTTGCCATTCAACATTATATTCATCACCTAGACTTTGTTTTAATTTGTCATGCAGCTGAATGAGGAAGTTTCCTGAAAAATTAAACTGATTATTTTTCATTGCAAACTATAGAATAGTGAAAAAAAATCGATACGTATTTTTTTATTTCCCCTAAAGATGATTATTACGAGAGCTATGCCAGTTTTTAGTTTTGTATATATAGGTATACTAATCATGGTGCGACGTAACAATTCATGTGTATTGTGACGTCATAAGCACATTTCATGGCGTTGTATCTGCCTCATTTTTCGACTTTGAAAAAAAGGAAAAAACACGTGTCCACTTATTTTTCATGGGCTATCGAAATAAGCAATAAAAAATTTTGATGAAACTTCCTCATTGTCTGATCCTTACTTTCGAAGCCAATAACTACAGCTCCATTTTGGGCTTGACGGAATTTAGATATACTAAGCCCACAAGGATCAATATTTCTCCGAATGTCCTTTTTGGTTATTAGACTTCCCTGGTGCTTTATAGGCCTAATAATAACTACTGAGTTTGTTTCCTTCTGTTTTGTGACATCAGAATAGCTCGCTCTTTGTAACTGATTTTCACTGTTTTTCACCTTGAGTTGATTTTCAGCTTTCGCCTTCAAAGTCTCTATAATCTCATTTTTATCCTTTATGACTTCTTCCTTACATGCAAGTACCTCTTTTAATAATTCGATCTCTCTTTCAAGCCCTTGAACATAATATTCATTGGCTGCTTTTAACTCCTTGCCGCAGCATACGATTTCGGTCTTTGATACATATTTAATGTTTGTTCTACGCTCCAGGCAACTAGCATGAAATACAGATAAACATTTTATGCAGACTATCACTGAAATTGACTTCTTGGGACAACATTTGTACTTTCTATCATCTTCTCCGGCCATTTCAGCAAATCCGGCAACAGCGCGTCAGCTAATCCTAAACCTTTGTTTGCCATGTTAATACAAAACGCATAGCGGTAAAAACTAGGATTTGTATTTTCAGTTCATAAGTTGAGGTTAGCGTTGGAATGATGATTGGAACAAAAATGTACATGGTTTCTGGTTATATTTTGAATGGTAGCTAAAATTTTTATTTGAAGAGTTATAGCATATCAAATTTAGAAGTTTTAGGACTTATCTGGACCGCGAGGGTTTGCAAAAAAGACACAATCGAGTCTGAACAAAATGGACATCAATTTCGTTATTTTAAATGACATGCCCTGTATATGGTTCATTTATCGGCTAGGCCGTTCGTAACTGATTGGGAATATACCAGGTTTGCTACCCCTATATTCAAAACTAGCTGAGAAAACTGACAAAAACTGTGCCATAAAACCAATTATTAGATCAACACATTATTTTATACCGTTCTCTTTCTAACATATACATACATATTGCCATAGTTACTAATTTTCTACACTCTTGGAACCTGAGCTTTCATATCCTACTAATAAGAAATCACTGGAGTCTGCGCAATTTTCACAATCAAACATAATCTGTGTACTAATCCAAATTAACCCGGCCGCTTATTTGTTTATTTCGTGTTGGACAATTTCTTGTAGATGAACTGAGGCAGAGCCGCATGGCCATAAGTATGCAACTCATTTCAAAACACCATGAACGTCGAAGATCAAATTGATTCGTGGCGAAATTGGATGGTATTTGTCTGCATAAATTCACCTTTATTATGGCATTGTCGTTGCTAGAGGAATCAAGCGACTTTGACACATAAACGTGTGAATATGAACTATAAGCTTGAGGTTTAATGTGCAAATAAATTAAATTTGAGTTGGGTACAAATGCTCAACAGTGTGTGGTTGATATAAGTAATTGGTGTAAGGAAAATGGACTGTGTTTAAATGGAGGGAAAACAAATATAGTTGTTTTTACTCCTATAAGGGTAAAACACGACAGTAGTTTGCTGGTCACCAGACCAGCCAATCCATTGAACAAAAGGAAGTAGTAACTTTTCTTGGCCTCACAGTGGACCAACATCTGTGTTGGGGTGACCATGTTGATGATATCTGCAACAGATTGTCATCAAAAAATTATGCTGTCTAGCAACTGAGAGACTAAAAATTGATTCTAAATGTCTAAAAATATTCTATTATGCTTCTATTCACTCTGTGCTATCCTATGGCTTGCTAGCGTGGGGGAACTCAACTCACATCACAAGAGTCCTTATTTATCAAAAAAAAAATAATATTTCAGTCTGAGGGCATTCTCACAGTCATAAATATGTACATATTTCATTGTTCATGTTACATCTTTATAAATAAAAATAATTTCTTAAGGTTTGGTGATGTTAACAGCTATCAAACCAGAAACTCTCATCGATTATATGTTCCACCTGCACGGCTTACGCAAGTTCAGGAGGGCACTGAAATATGATCACTAAAAATATTTAATTTCTTACCAGAATCTATAAAATCCTCTGCAAATATTAGATGTTTAAAAAAAAAATAAAAAATATTGTTAACTAATAATCCTTTTTATTCCCTGCAAGAGTTTTACGATTCGGATATTATATTCCCTACTTAGTTGTGCATAATCTTCATATCCTGTTTTAATTTGGTAATGTTTCACATCACATCTTGTTTAATGTAATTATTGTATTGTGTAAATATTGTATATATTTTGTTCCATTTAGTTTTTGTGTAACTCCATTGTCCAGTATTATTTGTATTTACCTCAATATTCACCTATTTTATCAAGACTTTTTTTGTATACCTACTTATAGTTTTAGCATTTAGTTTATTAGGTCTGTTTTTTTTTTAATGTACTTACTTCTTTTATATGACAATTCCTATACATGTAATATGTCCGGGGTGTAAAGCGGGGTACTCTTCCGACATTATTACAATAATATGCGCCTGTTAGCTTTAAACATTAATTTTCTCGATTATAAAAATGTTTTTTTTACATCCTGGTAGACAAAAGTCTTCGCTTTACACACGTCAAATAAAAAAATACCAATTCATTTGGGAAAAGGATAAAAATGCAATTTTTGGAAACTAAAGAAAAAACTATTTGTAATTAAATTAGGTTAACTGTTTTCTAGAAAATATTTAATCTCAGCATAAACGTAAATAGGAGGGCGGAAGGGACATTTAATACAGTTTGTTTTTTGTAGTTTTAAGTTTCTTACCGCGACCCTCTCCCCCTCTCCCTCCATTTGTGAAGGGAGTGAATTATTTTTTGGTTTTAATTTATAGTTAAATTTGGATAAAATTATCTTTATTGATTTCTTTTCCAATTTCGTATTTTATTTTCATATCAAACAGCAAACCAGATGTAACATATTTTTAAAGAAAAAATATAGTTTTACTAATAGCCTGCCTGCCTATTTTTATTTAAAAAAAATCATCTGACCTAGCCTAAGTTGTTATTGTTATTTACTTTTATATTGGAAACAAATGTGATTGAAAGAATAAAAATTATTAAAAAAGGAAATAATTAAGTCTGGTCATTACCAATTCATGGAATAATAAAATATCTCAATATTTGTGGTTAATGTTCTCGGATAATATGGCGTGTTTTAGTCTCTGAAAGCACCTCGGATTCATAATATTTAATCCACTGGCCGTTTCCTTATTCCATTATTTAGAAAATAAAATAACGACAAAACGAAATATCTTTTAACTTATCTAGACATATAAAAACAGAACTAAATGTTCATTAAAAATAATATATTTGACGCCAATATTTGCATTTTTTGGCAACATTGTGTTTAGCCTCCTCCCGTTTAACCCTCCGTACTGACGATATATCGGACTAATACACATATACTGTGCCATACTACAATAGTATGTATAACTTGTTCAATCCAGGCCTGTATTTCAGTGACCGGTTCCAATTAGTTTCTAAATATTTACTTTATTTCTTGGTATTTAATTACATAATGTTAAATATTGACATCTGCGCTAAAAATGTAGCATACAAATTAATTTAAATAAACTTCTTAAACTCTACACTACTCTCTTAAACGTTGTTCTCTAATTTTCAGTGTATCATCTGTGTGATTATTTTCGTAGCATTATGAACAGCAAGATTATTTATTTTTTACAGAAAAACAAGACGCAAAGACAAGGAAGGGGCAGATTCTTCATCATCCACGGATTCAAAGTTATATCTTGAGGCCACTGTTCTTGAACGAAAATTGCCAGAAGTGGACATGAAGATTTTAGTGGATCTTCCAGCTGGACTGGATTATAATGAGTGGCTTGCATCGCATAGTAAGATTTACCGTTATGGCTTTCTTAACTTTTGTGTAGGGTAATTAGGTAATGCCAGATGACAGTTTGTATATGTAAAACCTAGCGATCTGTGTGTGGCAAATAAATTGTGAAATTATGAAGCTATTGTGATTCTGGAATTTATGAGTATTTAAATGAAGATTTACCTTTTTTATGCCATTAAATACACTGGAAGCAGTATTTTGTTCCCAAAAAGCCAGAGGGGCATATGAAAGTCAACTCTGATTTTTATTTTGAAATTCTTTCATACTGCTCAGAATTCTTCATTTATTTCGTTTTGCTTTTTTCTATTTTAGTTTTCTGTAAATTAACCATGTACGTCAACTTCGAACTACTTCTGAATACCGCATATATTTCTGGATCTCGAAAACCTAAGTATGCCAATTTTGTGTTGGATATATTTAACTGTTTTTAAATTAAGTATTGCGTATTTCTAAATAAAAATATTCACTTTATCCCTTAAAAGAGCAATAGTTTACTAGGTTGTTATTCGCTCAAGTGGCCTATTTTGAGGAGGTCTATTATCTTCAGTTACTCTATGTCTCATTAGTTTTGAGTCACCCTGTATTTACCTTAGAAATAACTTAAACAAAACATCTTATTAGGAATGATGTGAAGTTTACCGCCAATAGATACTTTTCTAACTAATAATTTACCAGCGGAGTTAATTCTGTGTATAAGTTTAGAATTCGTTTGATAAGTATTTTCGATCGTCTTTTTAAATGTTTTGTTAATAAATAATTAAATGAATAAAATGTAATCACTGTAATACACAATTTGTTATTTTCAGCAATGGCTCTATTTGACCATGTAAATTTAGTATATGGAACTATTAGTGAATTCTGTACAGCAAGTAGTTGTCCCGATATGACAGGACCGGGGCAGAGGTAAGTATTACCACCTCTTAGATATTCTAATAAGTCCGCTCACTCGAGCGTGCCCCGGAAAAAATGCCTCCTGCCTGCGCAAATCCCTCGCCCATCGACTACACGTCAATGTCACGGCTTAGCCGTGACTCAGTTTTCGCGGTCGGACGTTGTGAATTTATTTTTACGGAATAGTTTTCGCACGCTTTACGCTAACTAAAAAATATATATGGTTAAGAGGGATAAGCGTAGTTTTTCTTATTGTACTGTTGATGAGTGTTGTGTAACTACACGTGATCTCTCCCTCTTTCTCTCTTATGGAATTGGTAAACAATTATTCAATTTTTATGAGGCGTAGTGAAACTAACCGAAAGTTGATTGGACGACTATAAACTAACCAAATCTATTCAAATTGGTTATAACGTATCGGAACCGGTTCAAATGACTAATATAAATTGAGACTAAGTGCAACTAACCGAAAGTTGATTAGATGACTAACCAAAACTAACCAAATGTATTAAAATTGATTATGACGTATCGGAACCCGTTCAAATATCTAAAATAAGTTGAGACTAAGCGAAACTAACTGAAAGTTGATTCGACGACTAACCCAATCTAACCAAATCTATTAAAATTGATTATAACCTATCGGAACCGGTTCAAATGTCTAAAATAAGTTGAGACAAAGTGAAACTAACTAGAAGTTGATTAGACGACAAACCAAAGCTAACCAAATGTATTAAAATTAATTATAAGGTATCGGAACCGATTCAAATGTCTGAAGTAAGTTGGGACTAAGTGAAACTAACCGAAAGTTGATTCGACGAC
>JAEQML010054607.1:0-37787 GCA_016904865.1 Pissodes strobi | reverse complement strand
CTGAAGAGAATTGCATTATCTGCTTGAAATCGAGGTCACAATTTCAACTACAATAAGTTCCGAACATTACCAAATTAAAATCAAGTCATACAAGATTTAGTGTTATTTATCCACTAGAACAATTTCCAGAGCAATTATCACGAACTACAGTGACACGTTCTAAAAATATGAGCTGCTTGCAATTCTTAGAAAACGGGTTAACGATTTTTTTTTTGTTGACGGCACAATATGACAGACGTCCACCGTCCTCTTTGCTGTTTGACGTCACGAGTATTCCTGCAGCCGATCCCTGTTATTTTGAGGTAGATGCTCTGTAGTTAAACACAAACGCAGGTATGACATAATCAACTTCAAGACGAAATTGCGTAATCTTTCTCGTTATGTAACGTTTTTACTGGGATTTTTAATTCATTGATTAATTATTAATTACTTCGCCTCAGCTGCTTGAGAACCACTCCTTACAATTTAAATTTTAATGCAAATCATACTTCTAATTAAATTTTAAATCAAATTTTGAAATAGTAGCTTAAATACTTCTATCACTGCACTAGTAAACTCTTCAACTGCGCAATTCTTATAGATCGCATGTGTTCCATAGGATAGCCGTGTCGTCGGCGTCGAGTTGGTTCTGTGCACAAATCATACACTCAATATTATGAGCCTCAAATTATTCCTTAATTTTGCGGGTTCTGTCGTTTGTTTGTAATATGTTTGTTTAACACCATGTATGCAGTATAAAATAATATCTTCCAAAAATTCTGTATCACAATCTGATTCAACAAATAAAAATCTGAAACTCTGACTTGTACAAATTTCATAAATAATACATCAATTATCAGTTTATATAAGTATTAGTATTAAAACTTTTAAATTATGAAGCTACCTCAAAGGCTTAAATGATTATCATAAATTAATATACCTTTCAAACACTGATCTATATTATTTGATAGGGGTTTGGAAAAGTTGAGCGAATACCAATAAATAAGCTGCCTGTTGGCTCAATGCATAAACTAATATCTTATAAATATTATGCTCAAGAGTAAATAAATACAGATTTAAAACCCTTTCAATAGTAGCCAGAAAATTACGCTTAGCTTAATAGAAACCCATTAGAATCCTATAACCAGTCCATTTACTGGTATCGATTTTACTTAAAAATCACTCACGCGACAACTCGACACTACCGTACCCTTTGAAATTTAATCAAATATTAAATACGACCCTATTATCTGGCCCAGATAAACTTTTGTTGACTGGGGCGCCCTAAATATAAGTACCTGTGCATATCGCTATCTTGTTTACAGTTCATTACTGTCAAAGCGATCGTTTTCACGCACAAAATCTGCAACTTTGCTAGCTTATCCCCCTCGGGGCCCTATCTCTTTAATGTGTCTGGTTGTCGTTTTCGTATTATACGAATACATATTTTTGAAAGTTACTCTGATATTACCGTTTAAAAAAATGTTGTAGAGATATATGCGGAATGATTCTGTTTCTATCGTTAGAAAAGTAGCATAGAAAGTTGGAGGGTATAAATAGTCGATATAAGCAAAGGCATGCAGGAAAAAGTGAGTCACAAGCACTATGAAAATTTGAACAGAATCATATATTTCTAGACGTTCTAGTATTTATCTATAATATTTATTGTTTTACGGTACGGGTTTAAGTCTCTTCTTTACTATCTCTTCTCACGTAGATTGATCCCTAACCTGAGCTACATGATCTGCGTGCGTACCAAGGAGTTGCGTCACTGATTACTGGTTGTGATTTATGTGTATTGAGGTGCCTGTCTACGTTAAAAAACTTCATTATAAAACAGTGACGCAGGCCCTCATATAAACAATTTAGATAAATCTGTTAGTCTCAGGCAATGCTCTAATAGTGGAGGTATGCCGGTTTCCGTTTAAGTTATAATTTAAACAATTTAAATCATTCAGCATCAGTTATCCGCGCAACGTCTTTTAACAGTAACATTGGATGAAGGTACCAGTTTATGCACTAAACTAATATAATTCATAATTTCAAGATAGCATAAATTCAAATCGCGATGTAATTTATTTAACCGTCACAGAATACAAGTCGCCACCTAGGAGCAGAAATTCATTGAAGACAAGTGCCGCTATCCTGGAACGGTGAACGAAAGCCCAGTTTTGGTAGATAAAGAGAATACTTCAAGTCGAAGAAGGCACACCTGTAATACGTCTGTGGAATGCTGTCAGTTTAGCGAAGATAGAATAACATGATCTATTAAGGTTCAGCCAGGGCCATACCTATAACAAAGAAAAGATTATACGGTTCAAAAATTTTAAAATTCTACTGATTTGTATTATAGAAAAAAGACATCATGAATCAGTAAGATAATTAAATGGGGCAATACAGCAGATTTGTATAGGATAGACTAAAGGAAGTCATGGAACAGGGAGCAGGAGAAGCCAGTCAAGACGACGAGAATACGGAAAACAAAGTGAAATATGGAACAAGTACACAAGTAAAAAAATACGAATGGAACTATATACAAACCTAGTGTAACAAAAATTATACCTATAAAGATAAATAGTTGAAGCAGCAGAGAAGTAAATGGACTAGTTGCATGATTATTGTAATAGAGAAAAGCAGAGAAATTTAGGTATGATATTGAAACTGTGTATCGAGAGTATATACAGGAAATAACAAGTGTGTATACAGAAAATAATTATTAGTGTATACAAGATGCAATTAGCAACTTAATAAATGAAAAGATTAAAGTGCATGGGCCTAAATAGCAAAGACTTGATACTCTCACAGCAACATTTTGGTGACGGAAAGCTTAAAGCAATATATTTTTAGTACCATAAAAGTTTAAGAGAATAGAACGGGCCTAAATCCCAGGTTAAGTGATATATAAGCAAAAAAATGTAAAGTGTGAATAAAGGAGAAACGTACATAAGGACATAGATCGTAGGTGAAATAATTGAATAAAAATTTAAGCAACCTGTGTTAATGTATAGCTTGTATAAAAAAGGCATACATTGATAAAGGACATAATAAAAATCTAGTCGAATAGTTATAATCAAAGACACATAGTGTAAATTTCACCATAAGTAAGAAAAACTAGAGTAAGAAACCTAAGATATGGAAATTTAATATAAGGGAAATAGAATAGAAATAGGAGCACTAGGAAAAAACATATATATGCGATATCACGGAGAGAAGTAGATATTAAATTGTAAATAATACATAAAAATTTACCAATTTACCAAGATCTTGTGTTGCATTAACTGTAAGCAACTCAAAAAGTAGAGATGTCCACAAAAGTCAGTCACTTGGAAGCAGCTTACATGAACCAGAACCTGCTGAGGCCATCCGAACTACAGTATAAAAATCCACGACAGGAGTATCTAACTCTTTCAGATACCTAATAGAATGAATACGCACAGAAAATCAAAATAAATAATGAAAATTTGAGGTAAAATAAACTGTAGGAATACACCTACGTTGGGGTTTGGAACCTTCGGCAACATGCACTAAAACAGAGTTTTATCCACAATACCGAAACAGAATATTTGCACTCGACGCGCGTTTCGCTAACCATGTTGGCATCATCAGGAGATGATTAAAACTTAAGTTTTAATCATCTCCTCATGATGCTAACATGGTTAGCGAAACGCGCGGCGCGTGCAAGTATTCTGTTTCGGTATTGTGGATAAAACTCTGTTTTAGTGTAGGAATACAAGTTTAAACAATGCCTGAATATTACGCAGCTTGATAGAAAATATATAACATGTCCATTGAAAGAGCAACAACAGGGCACACGATAACCGGCAGCGACTAAAACAAATATAAAGGGTTATCAAGAGATGAGACATTTTACATGAATAAGAGTAATTCTAGGCAATCTTAACAATAAACGATGCTTCTTATCTACAGGCTCCAATATTTGCTACAAAACTATTCCATGGGAGCATAGCATGTCGCCCATGAAGACATCAATTTCACCAGAACATAATGAGGCTATTCTGCTCCCGTTCATGTGGTCCTATTTTGGAACCACAATACAATTATTTTTCCCCTGGCGGCCAAGTACGCGCTGGCTGGGAATACAGACGCTGGTTGCACAGCGAGGCGATGCCCCCACCCCGCCGGCGCCGTGCTTCAAGTTTAGACATAAATTTATTCACGGAAGCAGTGGAACTCAATTGTCGCCATTTTTCGTCGTGTCTTTTTGTCGTTAGACATGTTCTGAATTGATCGGCTGATAAAATAAATATGGCAGGTATGTTTGATATATTTTTTTATTGGTATACGATATATTTAGTGCCTGGATAATAACAGATAGTCATTGATATCTTGTTTTTTGTATAATCACAGGTATTGTTTGTGGTTCCTTTTGGGACCACTAGGTCGAAAAGGCTGATAAGCATAATATTTTTATTGTTCAAGGCAAAAATTGGTTCGATGCGTCCCAACTATCTTCCGACGATGCCTTCGCCCTCTTAGAAGATATGCCATCGGATAGCGGTTCAATTACGTCCGGAGCGCCTTTAGAAAATAAGCTAGGGTTGGAGGTACATTTTTCCCAATGGTCTTCGGTCTCATAGCAGCCAATTAGAATCCGATTCCGACGATGACGATATGCCATTAGCAATTCATCCAGCTCGGCAGCAAAAACAAGGTGGGCGAAAATATACCAATATACAGAGCCTAAAGATTTCAGTGAGCCTTACGGTCCAAGTATACCGGAATGCGTTGAAATGGCAATAGATGTATGTTTATGCCTTTTCTCACAGGAATTGATCTACAGACCAATCTTGACTAGAAAACTCAGCTACAAAGACTACTGGTCCACGAAATTCGAAATGAGGGGTCCCTTTATTTCAACGTTCATATCCCGTGACTTATCGACCTGGGAAAAATAAGCGATCGATGAGTCAATGGTCAAATTTAAGGGAAGGATTGGGTTTCGCCAATATATGCTCCAGAAACCAATAAAAAGGGGATATAAGATTTGGGTTCGAGCTGATATATACAGGAAAAGTAAACGACAGGCCGGAGTCCAACCTCGGATCTCGTGTCGTGACAGATCTTACTAGATTATTAGTTGGAAAATACCACAGAATATATTTTGATAATTTTTTCAATGGAGTTCAGCTTCAAAAAGATTTATTAGCGGATAAGATTTATGCTTGTGATACAGCTAGGAAAGGGCGAAAAGATGAACCCAAGGATCTGAAGTCAGAAAAATCCATGAAGCGAGGTGATTCGGATTATCGTATGAGTTCTGAAGGTTTACTATATTTACAGTGGAAAGATACAAAATTGTTTCGCTTTATTAGTAACTCTCATAATCCAGAAAAGATGGAAACAGTCGCAAGGAAGCAAAAAGATGGAGCATCTCTAGAAATTCCCCTTGCATGGAATTGGTAAAGGATTACAATCATCGTATGAATTTTGTAGATAAGTCGGATCAGTATATGTCAATCTATAAAATAGACAGAAAGTCTGAGAAGTGGTGGCACAGACTTTTCTGGCACTTTGTGGATTTAGCTGTTTTCAATGATTTCATCATTTTCAAACATCGTGCAAACGACGTAAAAAATTTAGGTTTGAAAGAATTTCGACTCGCGGTAGTAACTGGACTGATTGGTGCTAACCCAAATATGCCTCATAGAGGTAGACGAAGCACCGAGTTGCCACCAAATAAATTTAAAGTAATGGTTCCACCAGAAAGAAGGTTTGACAAAGTAGCTCACACTCCAGTACATGGCAAAAATTTAGATGTGCCTATTGCAGTACGCGGGCGGAGCCGCATCGTACCAGGTGGCATTGTTCTACGTGCCAAGTGGGGCTTTGTTTGACAGAAAGATCCAACTGCTTCTATACTTTCCATCAACCATAAATTTTGTTCAGCTATTATTTTTTCAGTGACAAAATGTTTAGTTTCCTAGTGGTTCCATAAGAGCACCACCAGATTAATAAAAAAATGTTTTGTATTATTTCTTGTAGTCTTATATTCTAAAACCTGTATACAAAAATGAAAAAGAAGAGAAGAAAATAATTCCGTCCGCAAAGGGTTAAGAATCTTATTCCAAGCAATTATGATGTATAAAAGTAATAATTACTCCTCCCATAATTATTTCCGTATAAAAGTGACAGCCGTAACACATATCTCATATACCTGGAATGGATTAACGAAGATTTCTATTAAAACTTTTCTTTTCAATATCCGTGCTCAGTATATTTCGTAAAATGAAGAATCGATTATTGATATTGACCACACCCCAATCTCACCTGACATTCAGTGAACAAACCATGCAAAATGTTGCATAGAAAATCAAACAAATACACTAAACTATGTTGGGGTTTGGAACCTTCGGCAAAACGCATTAAAAACGGAGTTTTATTCACAATACCGAAACAGAATTATCGCACACGATACGCGTTTCGCGAAGGTAGCATCATCAGGAGATGACTAAAACTAAATTTGAAATCTACCTAACTCTCTTTTATACTGAATGTTTGCTTTCAAGCGGAACCAAAGGAACCAAACCTGGAATCCCACTACTTACGCCTGATCAACCAATACAATGGACTACACGGAATAGGCCCCCTATCTCTATTCAAACTATTCTTTTAATAATTTCCATACTTTCATATGCGTCTAATAATCTCCTATCAGTTATATCATGAATTAATTTTAAATTTTTAATTGTTATTCTATGATTATTATTAAAAGCATGCTCGGCAACACTTGATTTTTCTGTTCTACCATACTTTAAATTAGCTATGTGTTCTTTGAATCTCGTTTGTATAGATCTTCTAGTTTGCCCAATATATTTTTGGTTACAATCCAAGCATCCAATTTCATATATTCCACTTCTTTCTAACATTTCAATTTTGTCCTTTGGACTACCTAATAATTTCTAAATATTAAACTGAGTTTGGTATACTAATTTTAAACCTACTTCCTTCAAGACTTTTGGAGTCCTCTAGTATACTGAGGATTATATGGTACCGAGACATATTTTGTATTTTCCTCCTGATTGACGAAGGAAATGGAATCACGAATAGTCTTTCTAAACAAATGCCTATTAATTAGTCTATTTATTAAGTTAGTATCCAAACCATTAACTTTCACTATATTCTTAATTATTGTCTCCTTTTCAATATTAAATCTTTCTCTGGTGAGAGGAAAGTTAACCATACGGTGTACTAAAAACGAAAGCTGGCTATTTTGTGTTGGTCGCAGTGGAAGGAGTCATTAGGAATATATCGGTTAGTGGCAGTACTTTTTCTATAAATATCAAATTCTAGTGTGTTATTATCTTTCCTAATCATAAAGTATCCAAAAATGGAAGTTAGCCGTTCTTCTCGACTTCATAAGTAAATTTAATGGTGGGGAAACAGTTGTGTAGGTTGGCTACAAAATCTTCGATATTAGCGGTTTTTGTGTCGGAAATCGCGAAAATAACATCCACATACCTGTACCATACACTTGGAAAAAATTCGAACTACACCAAACAAACATTCCCATTATATGTCATTAAGCAGCTAATGGTTACAAGGAATGCTTACCTGTTATAGCACCTGCCTAATTCATAATTTACAGGAAAATTTCCAGTCAGTTTGCAAATCTGCATTTGGCAAGAATACAAGCCGACTAATAGGTGTACAATCCCAACAGAGAATTCTTCTCCATACACACTATATTTCATAAATCTAATTAATACATTTTTTGGCATAGATGAAATGCCTTAAAAAAGAAAAAAAGCCAACGCCAATAGTTCGACATACGACAGCATTTATCCATTATAGCCACAAGTTCAGCATAACAATTACCAATGAAAACTTCCAAAGCAGCTTCATGAAAAACTCGTCAAGGCACGCCAGCCGGAATCTCATACAATTTGAAACACAAACACAACGGATGCAAACGCCACATCCACAAAAAAGACATATATAAGTGGTTGCAGAAAGAACAAGCCTATCCAGAAATAGAGAGCTTCATATTCTCGATACAAGACTAGGTACCAAAAAGTACCAAAAATACAATACACAAGAAACAGAGATTAATCACTTATGCCATTAATACCACGAAACAGTTGCACATAAATTGAGGATGCAAAAATATTAGCGGGCAAGGCATATAGATAAATATATAATATACGACAGGCACTATTTCTTATTTTTTTTTAAATTTTTCTTCTTGACATGATTATCTAGACTAGCATCACTTTTTGTGCTGTTAATATAGCCTGGTTTTTTCATCCATATGTATTCTTGGCAATAAACAAGTCAATGAAGTAAGCTTGGCCTATATTTTTGCCCTAGTATCTAATTATTTAGATCATATCATCTCTCCACTATAATATAACAAAACTTAGTTGACGTAGATTAATTAATGTATTTTCCACAGAAATACATACTTATTTGGTTGAATTTGATACATACTGCTGTGGATTTTTAGATACAATTTCAACAATTCACCCCAGCCATGGCATGGATTTTTTTCCTAATTTATACTTCATAAGCCATTAAAACCCAAATTTAGCATATCAGCATTCGCTTCCGCAATTTACCGTTTATTTAAGCACAGGCCGACACGAAAAGCTATCGTTAAAGGGCCATATTTTTGTTAAGATTTGCATCAGCCCACACAATAACTGCCTAATTTCTCCTTATTTTTACTTTTTTTATTTGTGGGTAAATTAGATATAACTATGGATTTTTCCAATTTCCACACATAATTATTTATTAAACAACGTTAATATTGAATTTGTATATTTACTTGCTGAACGATATGAAACAATTTGCGTCTAAACTGAATATAATGCTATATTTTTAGAATATATCGGTTATCTATCAATATCTAAAATGTAAGTTATGTTCACGGGCATTTCTGTGTTCATGAAATTCGATAATAATTCGGATGAACCTATTATGGATTAGTAATTTAGTTTACATTTTTCACATGATATAATTAAGGCATCGTCAAGTAGTTAAGCAAATAAACTTGAAAAATTGCATATTGCTCTCATCACGGAAAAGAAAAACTAGTTTGGTTCAGTTCCCGTTCATCTAGTTTTAATTTAAAAAAATCTTTACAAAACCGTTTAATTCACAACACCGTAACAAATTTTTTGCAGTGGACCCGCACTTCGCTAAACAGCATCATCAGAAGATGACAAAAATAGTTTTTTCTACAAACGTCACTAAAAGTACAATTTTTAACGCATGCTGTCAGTGTCTAAAATGTCACTTTATGGCACTGGTGCTAAAAGTAATTTACTTTTAGCACTGGTGAGAAAATATAAAAATGTTTTATATCAGACTGAACTTGCCACTAAAATTTTTCAGATCGCACCATCTAATGAAACGGTTGTACGAAAACTAGTATTGTTGCTTACTAGGCAATAACTCGAAAGTGACTTTATTAGCAGCTTCTTCGATATCCACAGGAAGAACATAATATTCTTGATCACTTTCCATGTCACGAGATTTGAAGTTAGATACTTGTCAACAAACGGTCGAATTTTCATTACCGTAGCAACAATAAACTTGATGAATAATTTGATTTCAAAAAGATGTTTTATAAATTTAATAACGTAAGAAATGCGTTGATTTATACTTTGAATGGTGTTTGTAGTAAAAATAGTTTACGATATATGTGCTAAAAGTGATTTTATTTTGTTCGAAGGGATGGGACACTCCGCCTTCGGCGTCGTGTCCCAAACTTCCCTTCTCACAAAATAAAACGTCACTTTTAGCACTTATATCATAAATAACTATTTTCTACAAACGTCACTAAAAGTACAATTTTTAACGCATACTGTCAGTGTCTAAAATGTCACTTTATGGCACTGGTGCTAAAAGTAATTTACTTTTAGCACTGGTGCAAAAATATAAAAATGTTTTATATAAGACTGAACTTGCCACTAACATTTTTCAGATCGCACCATCTAATGAAACGGTTGTACGAAAACTCGTATTGTTGCTTACTAGGCAATAACTCGAAAGTGACGTTATTAGCAGCTTCTTCGATATCCGCAGGAAGAAATTAATTTTCTTGATCACTTTCCATGTCACGAGATTTGAAGTTAGATACTTGTCAACAAACGGTCGAATTTTCATTACCGTAGCAACAATAAACTTGATGAATAACAATTTGATTTCAAAAAGATGTTTTATAAATTTAATAACGTAAGAAATGCGTTGATTTATACTTTGAATGGTGTTTGTAGAAAAAAAAGAGTATGATATATGTGCTAAAAGTGATTTTATTTTGTTCGAAGGGATGGGACACTCCGCCTTCGGCGTCGTGTCCCAAACTTCCCTTCTCACAAAATAAAACGTCACTTTTAGCACTTATATCATAAATAACTATTTTCTTCAAACGTCAGTAAATCCGTCATTACTCGACTGTGTAGGCGGCAGTAAAGTTTCGTTTTTCCTCCGCCGGAGCTTTACTTTTCACTTTTCCGCCGGCGGAGGTAAAAGTGTTGTCATAGTAACATAGATACAATACAAACAAACATCAAAATAAGCGTCAACAACTCAAGAGTTATTAAACTAAAATTTGTATTTATCACTCAATTTGTGATTGCATTTCTAAAAATCACTAATTTAGGAACAAATTGGTTATTATTTAATCGAGCTTACTCAATAACTGCTTATCAATACGGAATTAAAATGCAATCGAAAACGCAATTTTAAAAATATAATTATTGTTGACAGTGCCCACTGACAGCTTTATGTTACATTACTATAGCAACAACCTGAGCCTATTCACCGACATCGCACCGGTCTAAGCCGCCTTGCGAACCCACTTATCTTTAATAATAATTATTATTACTATTAAAAATAGACGTTTTTGGATTAATTTGTCGACATTTGAAGAAAAAACAGCATATTTTATTTGGAGGAAAAGTTACTTTTCATGGCTTGCTCTCTATTACCAGCCTCACTCCGTTCGGGTGTTAAACACGAGCGCGCCATGAAAAGTATTACTTTTCCTCCATATAAAATAATATACTATTATTTATATCCTGATGATGCTAACGTGGTTAGACAAAGACGTATTAGGGATAAATTTGTGTTATAGTGCATTTTGCCGATGGTTTTGCCACACATGACCAAAATTACTCCATGTTTAAACATGCAAGATCTATGACTCCCCCGGTGAATTGACCTACCCAGGAAGGGTGGTTCCTATCGTCATAAGTAAAAGATATTTTTTAAAAATACTCAGTAAGCGCAAAAACACTTGGTAATTAAAAATTCATTCGGATCCACAAAATGTTAAAAAATGTACAAATGCATATATCTACTTGTGTAAATTGCAGTAAAGTATAGTTATTTGCTCTACTTACGTATGAGTGTCAAGTGATGAAACTGTTATTTATTAACTCTTCATCGATATGCATGCATGTCATAACAATCATAATACTCATGGTATATGAAAATGAAGAAAGTAAAATGAGGCTGGTTTCGTAAGATAACAACTAGTCGTTCTGCAACGTGTTACAAAATGATTTATTAATATCAGTCACATATGAAACTCTTTAATGACTGGTAAAGTACATGGTCTTAAACGCTTAATCAAACAAGATAATCAATAAATTGCGTGTCCAACCCATGTAAGGCGTTGTTTTCATAATAGTGTGTAATTGCGGTGTTTAATATTGAATGCTAAACCTACAATTACTCAAAAATAATTAGCAGTTATTTGGTCCCTACTAGTAAAACATGTTTTTTCTGCCACATAACGAGACTATTTAGCTGTTTGCTTAACCTTAATGAACGAAAGAAAAACTATCGTAGGTTGCAGAATAGCTGATGTGTCACCCTAACTTGGTTTCAAAGAATAATAATTAGTATAAAAATAACAGCAAGTGTAATTAGGATCGGAAATAACATTCTCACATATAATTTTCTGTTAGTCATTTTAAATTAGTTATGGATGTGAATCCATAACTAATTCATCCATGGATGTTATCCTTCGGGTAACCATAATATGTAGCAGTTAATTGCCATTAGCGCCTTCTGTTCTAAATTTCAATTAAGCTTCTTGCTACAACTTTTAAGTTCTGTTAAATGCTGTCGGCATCGTTTTTTAATCCAGTATTAACATTTAGCGCATAGCCCATGGACGCTTACCAAATTTATGGCAAATCATGTTTGGGTATTCATTGAATAATGATCTAATATTATTAATGAAATATGTAAATTGTGCTTTTTAACGGGGCGTAGAATGTATGTTCAAAACTGCTTTATAAATAATAATCTGTCAAGCTAACTCATGTCCAGTTTTACAGTATCAAGGAAATACATTTAACAAAGATTGGCACAACATTATTATTTGAATTATACAGGAGAACATACCCTTCATATAGAAATCTATTTAAACTTATTACGGATGAATTAACCGACCAACGCATTCAATGCCTGACTTGAAAAGCGCGACATATGTGTTACTTAGAAAAAAGCACCTAAGTCTATAAATGTTTTTCCTTCGGAGACCCTATCCCACAAGGGCTAATTAAAGGCTCGGGTTGTAAAGTTTCTGATCGAAATTGCGAGTGACAATTAGGTATCAATAAATATTTATTTATGTTAGTATAAATCTAATAGATTTGTTTTTCTATTGCTATTAGTATCATATCATTAGCTTTGATGTAAATCATGGTTCATGCATGGGATAGTACAGACTAGTCTGTAGGTGTCCTCAATACAGATGGGAGTGTAAAAGTATATATTACACTATGCTTAAGAATTATTAAGATCGCTGTATTAAAAAGAAACCCACTGTGAGCGTTTTTGTCTGTTTATCAACATTCCCAGGCTATAGATGCGAAATAGATCACAAAAATGTAAATAAAAAGTTGTTAAGTGAGCTTATAAGCGAGAAGTTAGAAAGTATATTGAAATTTGAAGTTACTCAAACAAATTTAGCTTCCAGCAATGTTAGGGAGATTTACGCCTCACATAAAAAATCACTGCATTGAGTCTTGACTAAGAGCTATGCACATATTAAGTATTTTCAATTATTGCCTAAAAGATCGCCTGAGAATCTTTGTAGCTATAAGCGAAATAACTGAAGTAAGTCCAATGATATCATCAACCCCACAATTTCTTACGAATCAAGACATTTTTGTTTCTATGATTGAAACAATTCATGGATCAGTTATATACCCATTATGTTCTTTAATTGTCTCTTTTCTCCTCGAATCTATTTGAATTTTTAAAAGATTTGCACAATTTTTCAAGCACAAATCCATATCTGACGTATCTTTCTTTAGGAAAATTGAGCTCTTGTTCCCGATAATTAAATCTGCTTATCTGATGACCCCGTCTCTCGCTCAGCCAACCGAAAGTCGCGGGAGATATCCGAGGGATCCAAATCTTAATCGATATCCGAAAGTCCCGATTTATTTCTCGGAAGTTTTTCAACTTACCGAGAACTTTAAAGTTTTATCTCGATATCGGTTACGAAGATGTATAGGATTTGTGGATCGGGCATATTGAAATACTCATAAAATTATCCAATTGTGAGCTTTGCCTTACAAGTGCAATTGAATACATCGGAAGGTTCTTAGTTTGTTATTTCATAACATGCAAGCAAGCGCACAAGCGAAATTCCACGAGTTTATATATTAAGTACTCTTAACGAAGAATCAGACGATAGCCTAATGTCTCAATATAGCTAAAAGTTCTCGTATCTAAACACCCGCTAAAGCCATTCGTCATCAAATAAGGGAATGCAAGACATGAAGGTAGCCAATAATAAAAATTAATTTTTACTCATTGAATCGATTAGGTTTACTAGAAAGTAGATTACCTTAAAATAGTGTATTAAATAACAAGTCTTGAGCGTAATAGTTTAAAACGAATATGTTATATCCTCCGAGGGGTAAAACGGCCTTTCACACGAGTAACGTACAGTATTTTTCCTACGACCACCTACTAAAATGGCACAAAAAGCACAAAGAACGGTTAATATCTGTCACATGTGTGTTAAAATTCACTTTTCAATACGTGTGTTGAAAATTACTCGTCGCGTCATCCACATCTGTCAAGCCATAATGTCAAATCAAGTATGTGCTGTCAAATTGACAGCATGGGCCATCTGACTACCTATTTAATGAGTTTGGTTCAGTTTGTGTTTCACTCAAGGTTTTGTTATGATAAAAAAATAATTTCGTCATTTACATTTTTGCTAATATGCTTAGTATCATTTTGACTTGTACAATGTACCTATATGAAATTTTGGTAGATTGTTAATTGTACATGCATCATCTAGAAATTTTTCGATTTCTTTTATTAGTAGAAATAGGGCAAAGTTTGTATGTTTTTCATCTTGTATGGTCCAAACGTCTCCTGCAGTTGATCATCAAAAAGTCTTCTTCCAAAACAACACATAATTAGGTGACTGAGCTTAATGAGTCTTTCGGAAATTCTTTTATATCTGCATATAGGGCGTTGTAAAACAAACCACCGATTAAACCAGCAATTTTGGATTACAAATTTCACCAACATCGAAAATGATAAGAGAAATGCAAGAAAGTCACTTAAAAGCTAATTTTGTGTTGCTACGTTCAGTTATTTTCATTGAGAACCATTTAAAAGAGGTAGCATGATTTTAGACTTAAACCGACCTTAAAAGTTCTCTTGGGCAAGACAGAGGCGGTGAAGTGGAAGATGTTTATGAAAAAGCTTAAGAACTTTTTTAACTAGTTTTAAAACTGACGCTAAACAAATCCTTAGAAGTAAATAAAGCTTTATTTCTCTCTATGTTGGCACTGCATTTCATGGTACGACGGTTGATAATGAAAATTTTTACAAATATTACAAAGGACTCAAATATAATTCGCGTTAGTTTGAGTTAAACAATTTAAACTGCCAGCTGATATTTAAGAAACTATGTTGGAATTAGAAACCTTCGGCAAGATGCACTAAAATAAAGTTTAATCCACAATACCGAAACAGAATTTTGCACTCGACTCTCGTTTCGCCAACCATGTTAGCATTATCAGGAAATCATTAAAACTAAACTTAAAATCTACCTACCCTCTCTGTTATACTAACTGTTTGCTTAATCAAGTGTAACCAAAGAGAACCCATCCTGGAATCCTACTAGTCACGCTCGATTAACCAATACATGGACTATAAGGACTAGGTCCTATATCTTTAAACTATTCTTACAAGTAATAATTTTCATACTCTCGTGTGCGTCTCATAAACTCCTATCAGATATATTATGAATTAGCTTCACATTTTTAATCGTTATTCTACGATTATTATGAAAAGCATGCTCGGCAACACTTAATTTTTCTTTTCTACCATACTTTAAATGATCTATGTGTTTTTTGAATCTCGTTTATATAGATCCTCTAGTTTGCCCAACATAATTTTGGTTACACTCCAAACATAAATTCAATTCAATTTTGTCTTTTGTATCACCCAATAATTTCTTAAAATTAAATTGAGTTTGGCATACTAATTTTAAATATACTCCCTTAAAAACTTTTTGGAGTCCTCTAGGATTCTGAGGATTATATGGTATCGAGACATATTTATTATTCTCATCCTAATTAACGAAAGAGTGGAATCACAAATGGTCTTTCAAAACATATTCCTATTTATTTATGGCGATGACACACACACGCAAAAGGAAGATCCTATCGCACTCGATCAGCGGTGTATGTGCGGAAATGTTTATTAACACGGTTCTTGAATAGCTGTAGGTTGTAATTTGGTGGAAACAGATATCCTGGGGTGAGTTCCATAGCGATGCAGTGCGCCAAACAAATGAGCCCTTGTAAAGCGCTGTTCTTGATGTTTCCTGCTGTGTACGGGTGCGTTGATTTTTAGCTGCATTGATCTGAACCAAGTTTATTTCATCCCAAGTTTGAACCTTCTTCAGATCTTGATTAATTGTTGTAATCTGCTCCTGTCTGCGGTGATAAGTCTCAGTCGCTGGTAAAGGTTTTTCTAATCTAAATTGGGAGACAAGGGTACTGTCATCTGCAAAACTGTAAACAGGCTTATTGGTTTCGGTCAGCAGGTCATTAATATAGATGAGGAACAGAGTTGTTGAAAGTATTGCGTCCTGAGGCACTCCTGCCTTAATGGTGATTGTATCTAAGATGTGTATATCAACTGCAACGTGCAGAGATCGGTTCTTAAGGAAACTAGCAAACAAACTGCAGAGAAAGGCTGGCAGTCCCAAGGACGGCAGTTTGTTGAGCAATTCGTCATGCTAAACTCTGTCGATTTACTTCGAAATATCCAATGCAATCCCTCGAGATTCTTCGTAGTTCCCGATTGCCCTACTTCCTATATGAGTATGTTATCTTCTAGTACCTATTTAGCAAATTCCCATACGTGCCACTTGTCACACATAGCCAAGGCTTTCCCGTTAATATTGTGAACTAATAAAATGCATAAACCTAACTAAGTAATTATCACCCCTTCTTAAGTTTGAACTTAAACTTGAAAAAAGTTATTTAAACTTTTACAGTTAATTATAAACAACTAGAGCATTCGACGGGGGCAATTTGAATCCTTAACGTTGCAGCCATCAGCATTTTGTAGAATATAAATACAAACGCCAAATTCATCAGGCTTTCGGGTCCCTCTTAACTCCGCTCGATAAGCTGATTGCATGCACACAGGTGCGTACTCTTCTAGTTCTTCTATCCCGCAACCTCAATAACTGCTAGCACCTGTGCAGAGGTACAGAGTGATCAGTTCCTCACCTAACCTAGATGTACATGTACATAGGTACACGGCACTCGAGGGATTTCAAAAAAGTAGTGAGAGTCGAATCTACGAGTAAAGTATCAACATTTCCAGTAAGGGGATTTTTAAAAAGTAGTGCATGTGCCTTAGAAATCTGTATCAAACTTAAATTAAACTATTCCGTCAATGAGAGACGCTAAAAGACTTACCACATAAATATTAAAACAAAGACATAAATAAAAGGCAACCCAGCTCGCATAGACTTTATTACTAAAAGAGTGACCAAGAGCCTAGAAACACTTTAAACTAAGCCTCCTTAGAGAAGACGGGTATTTAGTATTAATTGGATATAGTGTAAACTCTTAATTCATCTATAAACAAAACACGCATTTATTATTGCTCACGTACAGTATTACCGTTGTTAAGTTTGTTTGTAAATAAACTTCTTATTGTCTTTAACAACGTGTCTCCTTTATCATATTCTCTTCTCACCTGACTAGAGCGATAAAAAACCAATTCGTGACAATATTTGACACAATTACCTTATATTTTGACTAACAAATCCTGCTTAATTGTATTGATTAAACTGACCATTAAAAAATAAATATATAATTAGCGCGACGCGCCACTCGAACCGGTAGGCAGGTAGCGTTAACAAAATGCGCCTCTTTACGTCTCGCCGCGCCCGCCGGTCTAAGACAAATGTTAAGCCGCTAACTGACATAATGCCCGCAAGCACTTCAAATAAATGATATACAAGAGAAAATCACCCCACATGAAGTTGCAATCGAAGCAATTATACGAATAAGGTAAGGTTAATCTGGTTAATAACATTCAGTGTTCGTGCTCTTTTCCGAGAACATGAATAAGCTGTAAATAAACTATTTTTTTTTATAGTAAACCTAAGAAATTAATGAAGCAAAAGTGAGAAATGTGGAATTAGCAAATAATTGTCTATAAACAATCCCAAAATCTTGCGTAAATAAAATAGAGCAAGAATAGACCGTTTAGGAATTCGGTCAATAAAGTCCACTTGCCGACAGACGCAGAAATGCATTAAAATTAGAATTTACCCTATGACCCTTTAAGTTAAATCCCAAATTAAATTAATATTCTTGAAAAAGATTTGAGTTTGAGCTCAAGAAATCCACTCTGTATTATTAATCTTAAAACATGTGTAAAGAACTTGCTCTTTTCAGAAAGACAACAAAATAAAAGGGTATTGTCAAAACTGGATTGGATTATACCATTGTCTAGCTAAATAAGTAATAATATCCTGTATAATGTTACTATTATATTATGACACCATTACTATGTTTTTCCTATCTTGAATTTGTAACCCCTTTAAACCCAAAACTGCATTATACCTACCGAATCTTCAAAATTCTGTATAGGGTTTATTTCTCAAAAAGGCTAAAACTTGACTTCTTTACCATAGAATGAGTGAGCCCTGACCAAACTGGTATTAAAACAAAATTTCTCTTTATCATCGGTTTTCAAATGGTTTATATTTCTCAAAGAGCAGCGTAAACATTGATGATGACCAAATTAAATTTTGCTTATGATAATGCAAGCCATTTGACATAATAATATGTGTTTAATATTCTAGTTCCTATAATATGCTAAAGAAACAGCACGTGTAAATAACTGTTCTTATATTATCAGCAAGCATATATGAATACTTTATAAGCTATTATTTGATTTACTAAAAACTAAATCAAGAGTAGTCTAGAACATATTTGAGAATTAATGGAAAAGGATATTATAGCGCTTTTCAACAAAATAATAGAAATTCTTCCAATAAAGATCTGAACAGATGGTTTAGAAAAATCAGTTATTTATAAATCGAAAATTGCAATACTTGTTTTAGCCCTTTCGTTCTACAGTTCTAGTCAAATCATTTTAATTTATTTAATGCAAGAATGTTAATATTTATTAGGCTGATGCACTAAAATCTCAGAAGAAGGAGTTCGGATAATTTGTGATGCAAGCCCTTACTGCTTCTTTCTTCATCTCTTATTGCGATAAATTGTCTGTTTAAATAATTATGATGCAATAAATTATTTCAGTATTACTATATAAGCAGGAATATATACGTTAGGTAGAATCAGCGGTAATGTTTATCGCTTATCAGTCAAGTTGCCAATTACCAAGCTATGTTAAGATACTCGATTAGTCCAGTCAAAATAAACAAAAAAAGTGGTAAGTTTGTAACAATTCGCATACAGTTAAAAATTGGCACAGGTCATAAGTACACTATTACAAATAAAATATCAAAAATCCCCACCGATCCCAAGTGTGTTAAAAAAATGTTCAAGGTCAAATATCAAAAGTATGTTTTTTAATTATTGAGCTAACGCTATTTCAAAACTTTAAAAATAATAATAATATGGGCTCCTACGCGGCTCATATACATTATCGGACATTCAATTTATGTCAATATATGTGTAATTTTTTATATTTAAATTTATTTAAATGTTTAATTTAATTAAATATTTTATCAATGATAAATAAAATATTGTAATTATTTTTACAATAATTGATGAGTGCTTAAGCTTCCTACATCTTTATTTATTTTGCGTTTGTAAGAGGTAAATGATTTCATAATATAATATTCCGTGAAAATAACATAACAGGCAAATAAAATAATAAAATTATTTTCATAATGCTCGTGAAGTGGGATTGGCTTCTATGACTAAAATGACAGGACATGATTTCAATAATATTAAATTAAAATGTGCTGATAAAGTTCTTCCCCTTTTAACCATGAGTAGCACCATAAAAGTTCATGATGAAAAGTTACCTGTAGATCCTGTATTATTATTTCATCGCATGAGTATTACTAAGGCATTTGAGAATGAAATTGAAAAATCCTTCGAATATGAATTAGCCCCCTACCCATTATCACTATTTGATGCAAATAGAATGCTTCCACATAAGTCCGCCATCTACAGTTGCTTTCAATCAGTAAACATTAAAATTATCGACACAAATGCTACCTACATCATCGATGGAGGACATCTATTACACCACGTTGTGAGGAGAACATTTAACGTTATTTGTGATACATACGTTCAGTGCGTACATCGTCATTTTGGTTATAGAGTGACTACAGTATTTGATGGTTACAGTGATTATAAGAAAAATATTAAAGCTACAGAACAACGTCGTCGGACTACAAAAACATCTTCATGTTCTGATGTTGTTTTTGATGGATTTATGACAGTTCCAACAAACCAACAACAATTTTTTTCAAATACTCACAGCAACTCTCGCTTCATTTCAATGTTATGTGAAAAATTTACAACTGCGAATATTTTAGTGAAACAAGCTGATAATGACGCCGATGTCGTCATAATTGAAACAGCAGTAGAACAATGCAATACAACAAATACAACTATCGCTGTTGGTGAAGATGTTTTGGATCGTTTATTTTTTGAAACCTGGGAAGGCTAATGTACAAACAAAAATGTATTCATCGAAAAGCTCATCATATTTTTACATGGAATAACTGGCTGCGATAGTACATCGGTTATTTTCAACAGGGGTAAAACAACAGTATTTAAATTGTTTGAAAAACGTAATGATTTAATCGATTGCGCAGAAGTATTTAAACAAATTGACGCTTCTCCACAAGTCATCATCACAAACGAGATGTGCTTTCTTCTTGTTATATATGGAGCTCCGAAAAATTGATTACATAGACAAGTATCGATATTCCAGTTTTGTTAAAAACAAACGGAAAAATAAAAAAGTATAATTGTCTTGTCTTCTTCCTACATCTGCTTCTGCTTATCAACACATATATCGTGTATAATATCAGGTTCAAGTGTGGCGAGGCAATCAACTGGATCCAAAGGACTGGGTTTGGAAATTGGTAGATAACACTTTGGAGCCAATTCAAATTTTATTTCCACCTGCTCCAGAAAAACTCCTTAATACCATTTTTTGCAATTGCAAAAAGGGTTGTAGTACAAACTACCGCTGTAAAAAAGTCACATTATTTTGTTCACCAGTATGTACAAATTTTCAAGGCCAGTCTTGCTTTAATATTGAACGAAATGCAACAGATGAAGATTCATATGATATGAATGAGGAGACAACTGATGCATCTTTCTTCTTGGAACAATCTACAGATATCCAGCAAGAAGAGGACGAAGAGAGCAAGGAAGAAGGCGAAGAAGATAGTACTGTTGAAGGATTTTAAGATTATCAGTCAGACTAAAATTTTTCCGAATTCAGCACTAATTCGTTTCATTTTAATCATTACCGTTACCGTACCGTAATTATTAGCATATTGTCTAATAAAACCGAATTACAAAAAATTTTAAGAATAAGTTTGACCTTTCACCTTGAATACATTTTTTAGCATACGTGGGATCGGTGGGAATTTCTGATTTTTTATTTAAAATAGTGTTTTTAAAACCTGTACGAAAATTCAGCTCTATGCGAATTATTGTAAATTGAAATGTGTATTTGGACTGGATTATTTTGTGTTTTTGACGAGTCTGCTGCCCTCCATTCTTTTCATATGAAGACTACACGGGAAATACTAGCTATGACACATTTTTATCAAATTTGAGTTATTGACGCCGTTTTGTAGGTATTTCTTAGTGATGGAACGAGGCACCATGAGACAGGGCAAAAAAGGCTTAGTCGCAGAGCTATTACAAATATTTTATTTGTCCAGGATCTTCTTTTTACCCCGGCTACATCCGCTGAAAATTACAGCCCTCTACCTATACGGGAATATGCCATACGTATCCGAGCGTAACGCGTGACGCATGACGCGTGACGGCTTTACTGAATTCAATACCCAGGAAAAAAACGCAAAACGCCCCTAAAGAACTTTTCACTTCAAACATTACCAAGCATCTTCGTCTCTGTCTCACCCACCTTCCTATGTCCTGTATCCCGCATTGTAGTGTGATGTCTTCATTTCGTATTCTGTCGCATAGTGTTTTGCCTTGTATACTTCTCAGAGTTTTCATTTCAACTGTTCTCATCATTTGTAGGGTTCTGTTTGTATCTGGTCTTGTTTCTGCTGCCTATGTTATGATAGATCTTACTGCCGATTTATACGTCTTGACTATGCTTTCTGTATTGAGGTATTTGTTCTGCCAAACAATTTCTCTCAAACATTCCATTGCAGCCGCTTTAATTGTTGGCTCTCCTACTTCGAGAAGTAGATTTCCATGACTCGTTATATCTGCTCCTAAATATTTGAAATGGTTTACTTGTTGGACGATTTTGGAGTCGATTTCCAACTTACATAATATCGGTTCCTTTGATGTTACTAAGCATTTAGTCTTCTCGGTGTTGGTGAGCATATTTAGGTCTTTTGCTCTGGTGTTAAAAGAATGGAGTAACCTTTGGAGATTATCTTCGTAATCTGCAATAAGAACCGCGTCATTAACATAGAATACAGTATCGAAGAAACTTTTTGCCATTTTGCATCCAGCTGCTCTGGGCAGATTTTCTATTATGTCATCCATTATCAAATTAAATATGAAGGGGCTGAGTGAATTTCCCTGTCAAATTCCTGTGCTTACAATAGCTTCCGTTGTGATATGTTCTACTCTGATTTTTGTTCGCCATTGGGTGTTAATATATGTCAAGGGCTTCTTCATATTCGATTAGTATATGTTCCTTGTCTTTCCCTTCCTTGTATAGATTCATAAAGTGCGTTTTCCACTGTTCTGTCGTGATTTTATTGGTTCGTATGGTATCTTTGACTTCTAGCTTATTCTTTCATAGCATTCCCCATATTCGTCACTGGCTTCCATACAAGTCTCTTTCCATTCCGTTTGTACATTTTTCCCAATGGTTTTCTTTTCTTCTGTAGTTGCTCCAGTTTTCAGGCGTTTGATTTCGCGTATATTTGATGTATGCATTTTTCTTTCGTTTAGTTAGTTCTTTCACTTCGGGCGTAAACCATGGCGTTCTGTTGATTATATGGACATTTACCTGTCTTTTTCCTATTGCTCCCATGGCAGCATCTAGTATGTTAGTTTTTATTGTTTTTCATTGGTGGTCTATACTATCATCAGTATTCACTGGTCTTTACAATATTTTCTGATTTAATCGATCTTCATACAGATGTTTTATGCTGTCATCTTCTAATGATGCGACATTACATTTGCTAATTACTTGCTATTTAAGTTTTGTGGATTTGGGTATGTTCAATATGTCATTTTGCAAAGTACCATCTTATGATCACTTCCAGAGTTGGCGCCATTTGGAGTTCTTCCGTCCAATATTGTTTTAGGCACGACCTCTTTATTTGTGATAATATAGTCTAATACCGACTCTTGTCCTCTTGTATTTTGTCATGGCCATGTGTATTTGTACTTCATGTCATGTTCGAAGAAAGTGTTGTTAATTCTCATGTTGTTGCTTGCGCAGAATATTTTCAGTAGATCTCCATTTTCGTTTGTGGTATCTTCGTTAAATCTCTGCATTATGCTATCCAGTGGTTCAATTCCTATTCTTGCATTTAGGTCCCCCATAATAACGATTTTATCTCGTGTTCTTATTTTGTTCACTACTGCTTGCAATTCTTCATAAAATCTATCTCTCTCTCCTCTCTCTCTTTACTTATGTCTCGTGCATAAACGGTTATGAAGTGCATTTTCCCATGGTTACTACTTATTTTTATCTGTAGTATTCTGTCGTTGACGTAGGCTTCACTCTCTATTTGTTGTTTATACTTTCGGTCTATCAGCATCCCCACTCCTGAGCGTGCTCTCTGTTCTGGTGGTACTCCACTATATATTAAGATATATTTGTCAATTTCGCATTTTTCTTTTCCCTTGTTCTTCGTTTCGCTGATAGCGCATATTTCTATGTTATTGTCTTTTAGTTCTTCTATGATCTCCTGGTCCTTTGCAGTCTAGGACATGATATACTAGGTGGCTATTTTGAGTTTATTTCGTTTCCAAATCTTTGTCCGTTTTCTCGCCTTTGTCGTAATTTTTTCATCAATCGAGTTCCGAAGATAGCTTGTGGTTCTTAACCACAGGTAGGGTGCTAGCCTGCCCTTGATCCGGGCTTGTGACCGGCGCCTTACTTATTGAGCTACTGAATTCACTCAACAGTGAGGTGACGGACTTCTTAAAATAATGACACATTCAAAACCTGATTACTTAATGCTAATGCGTTTATTTATATGACTGGATTCTTGAAAATACTAAATTCATTGCCACTGACAACTGGCAGAAACGCAACAAAAAAACGCTAAACTGTAATTCAACCAAAATATGGTCACAAATACATATCTCTTTAGTATAAATGATGCATATGCAGTAACGTGCTAAAGGCACTAAGGCAAATCATATGAGTTTGATTTATAAAAATAAGACGAAGAATGTTTGCCATTATTTACAGATAACGTTCTGTTAGTAAACCGTAGATCAGCAATATTTTTATTGAAGCAAGCGTTCGCCATAATAAAATAACGAATTTCGTCGGGTCAAAATATATAATCCGTGATAATAGCTCAAGCACTTCTTATTAGATTGCAGCAAACTTCGGGGTCGGGTTATGTTAAATTCGGGACGATACGTAAGCGATTTTGACAAAGCTTTTAAGCCACTAAGTTCGCTCATAAGGCCGATTCCAAAAGGTACATTTGAAAGCAATTAAAAATTTATGGGCGCGGCCGCTTTTCGTTCGATTTTTATTCGCTTCTTTTTCATTTCGGGGTTCGATAAAATTTTACGTGACCTGGAACTTGCGTTAAATCGACTGTAAAGAGAATTTGGGGATTATCCGTTAAAAAGAACCTTTAAAATCAATTTGTTCCAGACACCTAGGTTCGGTGGATTATGTGGCGGATTCATAATTTATTTGAAATTATATTTGGAAATTACGTTACTTGAAAATTATTATGTTATATTAACATCTTTTGATTGCGTAGCATATTCAAAATGTCAAAATACCAGTAACTTGTCAAGCATGGCTACTCTACAAAAAATCACTTATGCATCATCATCACCTAGCACTACAACCCTGACTTGGACTCTATACATTTTTTCCTTTCATCAATCCATAGTAAAGTGGGATTTTAATTTTTTAGAGGTCTGATTAATATTATTCCTCTGTCGCATTCTGGGACCTGAATAGATTCTTTCCTATTGGTGTCTTCTCCTGCACTAGCCTTACGAGTCTCTCATCATCATGCTACATATTCTGTCCATCTCAGTCGCTGAGATTTAATTTGATATCATTACCATTGTAAAATTCTTGCCCCTCTACATTCGCTCTCATACAATGACGGTTTGTGGTCGTGATGAGGTTCGTTTACTTTGGTTATTGTCCACATTTTGTATTTTTACGTTATTACTGGCCTGACAATGGTTTTATAGATTTTAATTTTTGATGATCTTGATAGGTTACTTGATTTCATTAGGCACTGGTATGTAGATTGAAAATTTGCCTTTGATATCTTCACTAACGTAGTTATCAGCAGTGATTACGTTTTTTTTTTGTTGAATTTTAGTCCCACTTCACCTGTTGTTTTCGTATCAAATGTCTTTCATGGTTTTGATGGAATCCGCAAAAATCAGTAGTTTGGGATCATTAGTTTTTAACAGTTTGGTTTTTATTTCAACTCACCCAAACTACTGGATAGTCTGTTACTTACGGGTACTTTAGATATTCTGCAGTTTGATATATTTCTTTTTTGTAAATGGGCACTGCCATGATTTCGTTTCATCTTGGTATTTTATTTTCTCGCCATATAAGGGCTATTAATTAGTAGATGGAGTACATTTCTTTCATATTGTAGAAACTCTGCAGACAGTTCTTCCGATCTAGTTGCCTCGGAGTTTTTCAATTTCTCCAATTCCTTTTGGATTTCCACAGGGACCGTTCCTTAACTGGTAGGTCCATTGTAATGTAGGTTTCTTCTATGAGTGTTTCTTCATCTATTACGTTTAGGAGATCTTTAAACTATATTTTCAACTAGTTTTTTTATCATTAAGTATTATGTAGCCTAGATCATTCTTCAATATTGGGATGGATAGGGACGTAAAGCCCCTCATTTCCGATGAAATTGCTTTGTAAAATCCTTCCTTAGTGTTTGTATTTCTCACAGCTGATTTCGGCATTCTTTGTCAAGCAATGTTTTTGGCTACTTCTGTTTACCCTTTCCAAAATAATTTCGCCACTTTGCTATTATTTCTGCCGTTATATTTCAGACCTTTCTAATTGAATTACAATCCATTTTAGAGCGCAGCCCTTGTTTTTTTTTTCATTATCCTCGCTTTTGCTCCGACTAATTTTAGTAATAGCCTGTGTCTCTATTCATAACTTCGAGGCTTCTTACTTGCAACATGTTGATCTCGTGGCCATCGTCTCCTATGATATGGTCAATCTGGTTTCGGATAATGTGGTTATTCCACATTCAGGTTTATTTGATAATATCCTTACGTGGAGAAACATGGTGAACTCTATCAGCATATTATTAGATGCAGCTGCCTCTATCAGTATGGCTACTATTTGACACACTACGGAGACCGTGCTTGCCTATCGTTGGATTTATGTTAGGTTATTTGGATATCTTGCTATTAAAGCATATATTTTATAACGGATGAATTCACATGATATATGGGGAAATGCATGCATAACATGTCGATACAATAAATAAGTTCAAAGGTAAGAACATTCGTTGAAAGTAAAATACTCATCTGTTACTTAGGCTATCACTAAATTAACTTCAACTCCATGAAGTGACACAGTCAACCTTTATTGAGTATAATATATGGCACAGTTAAAATAATAGTTTTTTTCCGGGTATTCAAATTTATATCGACATTGTCACATAATGTTTAATTTTTTATTTTGAATGCTTATATAGACTAATACTGGTGGATATAGCAAAGTAAGCTGATTATGTCGTAATTTAAATGGTACTACATGCAATACCAAGTTTAATGTCTTTAGGCTATTTATACCGATAGACCCTGATTTAATGTAGCCCCCTGTAACTTTGTTAATTTGACCAAAAGTTTCATACTTGAGATATTATTATAAGTCCAAAATTTTCCTATTTTGGAAACATCAGGAGCTCGGTGGCACTCCCGGTTTACTAAAAGCGTAGATTTATCCACAATACCGAAACAGAATTATTGCAATCGACTAACCATATTAGCATCATCAGGAGAGGATTAAAACTAAATTTAAAATCTACCTAACTCTCTTGTATCCTAAATGTTTGCTTAATCTAGTGGAGCCAGAGGAACCAATCCTGGCATCCCACTAGTCACGCTCGATCAACCAATACAATGGACTATACGGACTAGGCCCTCTATCTCTATTTAAACTATTCTTACATTTAATAGAGAGCCTCTTTCGTATAGTCTATTGTATTGGTTGATCGAGTGTGACTAGTGTGATTTTAGGATTGGTTTCTTTGGTTCCACTTGATTAAGCAAACACTTAGTATTAGTAATCGTCTCCTGAAGATGCTAGCATGGTTAGCGAAACGCGCGTCGAATACAATAATTCTGTTTCGGTATTGTGGATAAAACTCCGTTTTAGTGCATTTTGCCGAAGGTTCCAAACCCCAACTTACTCACCGTTTAACTAGAAGTGCGCCTAATGTTCTATTCTTAAAAAGCTCCCAGTATTGTACTGAAACAATTTATAAAAGGTTTGGTTTTTTAAGTGTTTTATTCAATTGCATTTTTCTATAATATTTTAAATCAATTATATCATATTTTATGTTACCAAATTGAAAGGTAGTACCTATATAATCTGTCAAAAAATGCGAAACAGTAGTCAAAATTAAAGTCGCTCTAGCAAATTTCAGCTTGTGGCCCATCATAAAAAAAATTTAATGCAATATACGAATATACCTAAATATCCGCCATAACCGAAAGTACAATCAATTATTTAAAGATTATATAATAGTCGACTATATAAAAAGTGCGACATCTGAGTGAATATGAGTGTAAGCCCACGGGATTGATAATGAGACCTAAGAGATATTTTTTCGTAATATTGCTGTTGAAATATTGCGGCACGTAAAAAAAATAGAATACTGTTCTATGTTTTTATCCAAATTTTTCCACCCGCAAGGTACAAATATCGATTGTCACGTGAAAAGCTACATCGCCAAAATTCTCAGAGTAAATTAAATTCGTTGTCACCGCGTTTATCCTTTTATGTGCTATTTTTCATTTTACACAATTGTGTTAACTTTTTATGGATTCCAGCTTACTAATTTCGTTCATTTTTATTAAAAGTTTAAAGCTTATTGTGTCCAAAAAAAAAGCAACGTAGAACCGAGAACAGACATTTTTAAAGTGTTACTTATCCTGCCTCAGAAGATGGTAAATGGAATGAACAAACCTCAATTTATAACACTGCTATTTAATACGAAAACTATAAATCTTTCTTGACTATTTCAAACAATCCCATATATTTAGGAGGCTTATATCGCTTATGGATGAGAAAACCAAAAAAAAATGGATTATGTTTTAAGAGGAATACTTAATATTGAAAATATTCACCGTCAATACGAAAACGGGTTTCTGCATTACAGAACAGAACCAACATAATCGATAGCAGTTTTCTGATCTTCAATTGCCGTGCATACTATTGTATAAGTATTAGTTTTTGATATGTGTTTTCCAGTACTAACGGACTGTTTACTAAATAATACAGCTGTACTAAAGACAATTTCAATGTTTAATGTTCAAGATTGTTGCTATTTATCAAATAGTACAGCCTTTCTTGTTATTATTTAGATTTCATATCATATACAATGTTAGAAGCCATAACCGCTGTGAATGATTCTGCGCTGCTGCATCTTGGCCAATTAAATTTCTGATCAAGTATGTTTTTAATCTTCTTACGTGTATGCACGAGGTATTGGAACTTCCGTTTTTTGAAGATCAATAGGATTTCTAGGACACTTCTTATTACTCTAATTCAACATTTAGCACTGTTCCTACCTAACTATTGACTCAGTTACGGTCAGTTTCTTAAAATATTTTTTTATTCATAAGTCTGCAAAGGATTGAAAAGATAAAATTTTCTAGCATTATTCGGCTTATTCCTAGTCTCAAACCCAGGACAAAAATAAAAAGAGTTCTCATTCTGTACGCGATTTCCTCTAATTTTGGTGAAATAATTCTTATGCCGAGACTTTCAGTTATTTTTCTTTTCTGAATATCCACAAGATGTGCACCAAAATATACAGGGCATTTATGAGCCTACACATTTTCCTCAAATAGAACCTCTATGGTGCACTCACTGAACTCAAATAATTGAGCATCGAGGCTAAAATACTAATGTGCATGATTGTTGAAGTGCTTTGAGTATAGGACTGATCTAGCCACTGGTTATATGCTCCTAACAACTGTTGCATTTCACTTTTTGCGAATAGTCATGAAGGACGACTGAAGCCGACTGAGATCTTTAATCGGATAGCGCAACCAAAACATTCATCAAATCACAGTCAATGAGCTCGATTAGGATTTCTTCAGGTTCTTCGGCTTTAACCACTCTGTGTAACCTTTATCCCATAAAGTACTTCTCATAATATAATATTGGTAGCCTGTGTACTTACTTGTTATTATCACCGAACATTAACTATACGATCAGAAGGTTCATTCAACCGGGGCAACTTTAATGTGTGATCAGCGAGTACTACAAAGGAATCGTAGTATTTTGCTTCGTTGCTTGGTAACGATCGGCGGACTCTCGCCGCACACAGGTCCAATTTCAATAAAAGCTAGCCAGAAACGATATTTTGGTTTGCGGCAATTTTAATTAAATTTATGACGAAATTATTTATAACGCTCTAGTACTCTAGTTGGCTTTGGAAGAAACAATTGATATCTTTTGAATTGTTTGCAGCGTCCTGTCAAACTTGCGTTATGGTTTTTTATTAGCGTTATTATTTTCACCAAATAAATTTTTTGATAAAGCTTGTATTCAACTGGCTGTTTCAAAAATCTATGAACGTTTTTAATTAGTTATTGATAACAATATTCAAGGTATGTAATAACAAATATTTTTTTTTATATTTCTGCTTATTGCATAGCGCTGGTGGCTTATTATGTAAAAGATTGATATATTTATCAAATCACAATTACAAGTTCGTAATATAATAATTTTTTTTGTTAATCATTTCACCATATTGCCGACTATAAATATACTGTAATATGTACAGGGTGGCCCGTTTAAGAGGGGCCTATACCTTATCTCGAAAACTACTGTGGTTGGAAAACAAATTTAAATACAAAAGTTATTCCTAATAAAATGAACTTTATTTTTTTGGTATTGTTTTAATCGTCACTTTTTATATACAGGTTGGTCAAAGAAAGTTACACTTTTTTAAATGAAACACCCTATATTTTATTACATTTTTGGATTCTACTTAAAATTCTAAGCATATTTGTTGCATGATGTTATACCTCTAGAGTTAGTAGTTTCACAGCTATAAACAGTTGAAAATCGGTACTTTGGCTATATTTACCTTGGTAGCAGGAAGACCATTAAAGATGGAGTAAAATGAATTATACATTCCTATCGTAACTTTCCAAGAGCTATCTGATGGTGCTAACTGATGGTACCTATAGACGTACCGGATTTGGTACCCATGGTACCACCTGTCATTTAGTACCGTCAAATAGCTCTTGAAAAGTTCAGATAAGAATGTGAAATTAAATTTACTCCATCTCTAATGGTCTTCTTGCTACCAAGGTGAAAAGTAGTCAAAGTACCGATTTTCAACTGTGTATATCTGTGAAACTACTAACTCTAGAGGTATAACATCATACATCAAATATGCTTAGAATTTTAAGTAGAATCCAAAAACGTAATAAAATGTAGGGTGCTTCATTTAAAAAAGTGTAACTTCCTTTGACCATCCTGTATATAAAAAAGTCACGATTAAAACAATACAAAAAAAATTAAGATCATTTTACTAGGAACAACTTTTGTATTTAATTTTTTTTTCCAACCCCCGTAGTTTTCGAGATAAGGTATAGGCCCCTCTTAAACGGGCCACCCTGTACATTACGATTCTGACAAAACACATCAAGGAGAAAATCTTGCTCGAATTTGCTCCATTTTTTATATTTAATTAAATTTTGGCGTTCTATGTGATTTTAAAAGTGGTTAGAGGTTCGCACAATGTTTTTACTGTATGTTTATTAAAATACTTATTTTATAATTGCATGAATTCGTAAAAAGTTTTGAAAAACTACCTAATTTACTTAAAAATGTTATTTTTTCTCTTTTTAACACGACAGCCCAGGAGAGTACGGTGATTTTTTATTTTATTGATTTGGATGACTTTGATTTTTAATTTTAGTGATTAAGGAAAAGTAAATTATTAATTTATTTAAAACTTGTTGTAGTCATACAAGAATAAGTCTTTCACTATTTTTTTATTTATTTGCTTGAGATCGAAGTTACTTAACTATAACGTATAAGCAATTGTTTGAAATACTTCAAAGCTTCCCTGACCAAATGCAAAAATCCTTAAATTGAAATTAAAAATATCTGAATTAACAGGATATTAAGACTTTCCCAGTGGGTTTAGGTCGACTTGCAATGCTCTTTACTCTAAATATAATTCCAAGTAGAATCAATCAAGACAGATCAAAAAAAGGTTTTTAGAAAAACAATAAAAATTCGCTTACAAATGTTGTAAAATTAGAAAAAATATATCGTAAAAGGACGCAAAACAGTAGCGTTCAGTGAGTGTAGTGACCGGTCCAAAAGACGGAGAACAAAACCACTCAGAGAAAATTCAACATCAGAGGAGTAAACGTATACCGCTTAAATGAGCTACAGATCAGGTAGTAACTTACCCGCATCGAAAGTTCTCAAAACTATTAATAACGAATCCGAGCAAGCCAAAACTTTTTAAAACAAAAACAATCAAGATAATTTACATTTAGGATTAAATGCTGATGAAACCAGCACCAGCACCAGCACTAATATTTGTAGAAGCTAATTTGCCTAAGCATCAATATAAAATTATCAAAATTACAAAAAGCACTTAATCATTCGTACAACAAAGCCTTGGAGGCCGAAAGAATTGTTATCTCAATTAGGGCTGGGTGATTATTAACAGTAACAATCGATGTTCGATTACATGTAATAATCGATTAACCAAAATAATCGAGATATTCCGTTAATCAAAATAATCGATTAATCGATATTTTGTGGAATATTAATCGATTAGCCGATTAATCGATAATTTCGTAAAAATTAATCGAATAATTGATTATTTTGCCCAACCCTAATCCCATAATATTGTAGTAAGTGAAACTGAAGCTGAAACTTCGGTAAAATCATTATTGCACCATACTGGTGCAAGATGATGTTATTAGAAAAAGAGGTAATAAATGATTTGGTTAAATCAGCAGATAAAATTTATAATTTAGTTTTAATTTGTAAATGTGGGTTTGATGGTACCTCGGGATAATCAGAATATAGGCAACTTTTTAGAACAACAGCTGCACTGATGCTTCTATATTTTTTTGCCAGTTTGGTAACTATTAGATCAATTTTTAAATATAGCGATAACTCTGAAATACTTGCATGGCAAAATTGCGGGCCCTCATCAACACGTTTCTGTCGTCCAATTAACATCGATTCTACTCATGAGACTCATGAATTAACCGTTGCAAAAAACGAAATTTCAATCATCAAATTAAAAATTTTAAAGCCCTTTTAACGACGAAGGTGCCCTTAATTTTCAAAATAATTTTTTCAAACGGTTTAAGAACAAACAAGTGATTTTTAAACATGATTTTTATCGTTAGAGATAATTGATACACCCTATATATAAATAAAGATGACTCAAAAAATCAACAATAAAGATCTTTGTCTAAAACACGATATTTTAAACGGGTAATACTTAATAACATTAAAGATTTATTTTTGGTACACCTTATTATGGCCAGCTTTCCTATAAATTCGACCATTGTGCGTCACGCTGCCGCGCCGCCGCCGCCGGCCGTGTCAAAGGTCGCCTGCCAACATCCTGTTAGTTTTCGCGCGGGGAAGGAGGCACACCGTTAGCGTGCGCCGCGGAGAGTGGCCCTTCTTATCGTATAGTTAATGTTCGGTGTTATAACCAAGTAATAGATCCGCTCTATCGTCTCTTAATAATTATTGTTGAATGCAATTCGACGATCCTATTAACTTTTCCTTAATGTCACGGTTATATTCTCATTATCACCAACTGATATTATTTGTGAATTTACTTTTCCGTCGTCATGATAAACCAGAAAATGTTTTTGCTTTGCTTCACTAAGAGCCAATCAATTCCAAAACAGTTTGATATATCCACTATGCCGATTACGTTTTTACAAGCAGGAAATTAAATAGTCAAGATAGACAGTTATCGTAATAATATATTTTTGCAGTCTTTATATTTTATATTCATTAATACTCTATTTATAACATGGACATACTGTATTAACATTTTAACGTGATTTGCAGTGGTCTCAATGCATATATCGTTGCTTTAGCTCATCCACCTATGAGCCGTGCTATTTGGTTCCTAATTATTGCTCCAGACCAAATCTAAAAGGTTCTACTGCAGACTTTTAATTTTCGGATAGGCTCGCAATACGAGAAAAATATAGTAAAATATTTCAAAATCTAATACTGACCTCATCAAAGAAGGCTGTGCCGTATGATTTAGAAACATCGCCTTATAATACCCACCAGAAGATGTTAATTCGACTGGAAATAAAAATGATAGTTTTATCACCGTTAATGACAGAGTTAATTTGTTTCTTTCCTGCTATAAATTACTTAAGTATAGATTGGGGGAGGTTACCTATATGTTTGCAATCCGATTTAAGTTTATTTACTTTATAAGTTATATTTCTAATTCTTATTATATACTAAATGTTTTAAATTTGATATTGCTGACAATAACTGCTTAATATTTAATGTTTGTTATGATAATAATTTTATTCTATTTCCAAGCCTTTAATTAATATTTCACAATAGGTCATATTGATTTGGGAAAGATACCTCTATTAATAATATATTCATAAATAGTGACTGAAATTGGAACGCTAATAAGTCAAATCATGCAATTAATGATGATAGAATTATTACACTAAATGGCGAAATCGATTAAATTAAAATTGGAGGTATTAGTAGTAAAACATTCAAATAGACAGTGAGGTTACATTATATTCTTAGTTGCATTCTTGGTACTTTGCATAATTTTAAAAACAGTTTAAAATTGCTTTTAAGAAATTACCAGGCTGCTTTGAGAAGTTTAAAAAAATGTTGACATCTAATGTTAAAAACGATCTAATGTATTCTCGGAAATGATAATTTACATTTGATAGAAAAGTATCACTGAGAAAAGTAATTGTATCTTTTTGCTTTAATTTGCTATTATAAGTAATATATTTCCTGCCCTCTCTGATCGGAAATTCTTACGACTAACGAGCCAAAGCTGGTTATAATGAAAATTTAGGCTCCCTTAGACCCCACGAAGTTTACTGTAAATGTTAAACTGGCTACACAATTACAAATTTGTATATTGTATTACGTCCTCGACGAAATGGTCCATAGAGTAACATCACAGTCCTTATGTAACAATATTTATATTTTACCATTCAATCATAGTCTAAAACCTAATAGTAACCGAGATACGTCAAAAATATAGTTTTAATTTTACTTTTTTTTTTTAAATTTCAATCAATGTGCAGCGCAGTTCTGCAAATGTTTGAAGTAGGTCGAAACAAAATCACTCAAGTGAAAGCCCTTTGCCTCAGAGTGCTCTAATTTGAGGCTAATATTCCATGTTTCGCGCAGTAAAATGCCTTCAATATATTATAATATTCTTCTACGATAATACATGTTTATTAAATGATAAATATCTTATGTAGTCAGTTGCATTACTAGTTTTACATAAACCTGAAATAATTTTATGCGCATGTCTCTGTGAGTCTCTATTTATTTATTTATTTATTTATCGTATGGCTTGTATTTCTACAGACATTCATAGTTAAGAATATACAGGTAGGTATGTAAAAACATTACAATTGTTACACAAATTGATTTAGAAGGTAAAATTATCTTTAAATTATAGTTAAACACATATGAGCGTGTGGCGAATAGACACTATCCACTACATAGAATAAACTTTTTGATACCAATTGTCTCTTTTACAGTTGTATGTCCAGCGAGCTCAGTTATTCAGCAGTAGAGGTACTCAATATAATGTCATTCTAGTCACCCTGGAACTTCCTAGGGGGGCATTCTTTGACGGGGTGGCCTACTGTGTGTTCTTGGGCTCCGCACTCGCAACTTGGGCTGTCGGCCAACCGCCATTTATATAATGCGGATTTACACATGGCATGCCCAGTTTTTACTTTGTTTAGCCAGCACCAAGTGTTCGGTGTTAGTTGCATGCCGGGAATAGCTTGAGTAGGATCAAATTGGTTCTGTTTAGCGTTTTAAGATCCTTTACAGGCGTAGCCGACTATATCAAAATCGGCCTCTCCTATTGGTCGATCCGCATGGCCCTCCGCTCGCTACGTGAGCTAAAGAAAAGGAAACTAATCAGGTGCTAACCCAATCTAACCCAAGACATACCCAAAATAAAAAAAAACTACTTAGAAACATAATCTTTAAAAAAATAATAAAAAAAGCAACGGGGTTCGAACCCGTGCCTTCAGGTGAGACCCAACTATCTAAACCTCTACACCACAGCGACAAATTGATTGCATCACGAAGAAATATTGTAATACTAGATGGATCGACCAATAAAAGAGGCCGATTTTAATGTAGTCGGCTACGCCTGAAAAGGATCTTTAAACGCTTCTGATTATCGTGACGCGTTTCATTGGAGGTTATCCACTTTGGTCTCCAGCTTTCTTTTAGGTCGAAAGGGGAGGTTGATGGATCGAAGGCGGAAATTCGGGATGTTACTTAATACCTGATTGATTGCTGTTTCTCTCGGAAATGAGGAGTCATTTATTTTCCTCCATTCGCGGCCCGATGCCTGTTGCCGTCTGAGATCAGGTGGTGCAATATTGGACAGCACATGTAGCCAGGGTGTCGATATAGACTTGAGTGTACCAGTAACAATTCGTATTAGTCATTTAGGTGTAAATCTACTTTCCCAGTGTGAAAGCTTCTTTTCCATACTCGAGCACAATATTCAGCGACAGAATACAGCAGCGATTGTGCTGCTGTACGTAGAGTATCTGCGTGCGCTCACCAGCTTGCTCCTACCACTTTTCTAATTATGTTGTTTCTAGTTTTTAGCTTTTTCTCGCATCAATTCAATGTGCCTTTTGAATGTTAACGAGCGGTCGAGAGTAACTCCAAGTTATCTGAGATACTGGTTATGTTTTTGTCGTTTTCCACAGAAAGAGTCATTCAATTCTCTTTTGGCCAGACGATTATTGAGATGGAAAGCACTCACTTCGGTTTTATTTGCATTGGGGCAAAGTCTCCAGTTTTTAAAATATTTACTGATAGTCTCTAAGTCTCTAGTGAGGATGTCTTCCCTTCCTCAAGGTCTTTGCTCTGAATTGCTAATGCGATGTTGTCAGTGTAGCAAAATTTTTGTGACTTGGTATCTGGGATGTGGCTGGTGTACAGATTAAAGAGGAGTGGAGATAGCATAGATCCCTGAGGCAGTCCGTTTTTTATGGTAAAGGATCTGCTTGTCGTATTTCCCCTAACTACCTTAAAATATCGTTTTCTCAGCATATTTTCTAGCAGTGAAGTCATTTTAAGGCAGGGTATAGTTCTTTTCAGCTTGAGTATTAGGCCATCCAGCCATACAGTATCATAAGCTGCGTTTAAGTCAATAAGGACCACTGCGGCCTTCTGTCCTCTTTGGAATCCTGCTTCGATGGAAGCAGTTAGGGCCAGTACTTGTTCGCAGCAGCTTCGGTTTGGGCGAAATCCTGCTTGTTCCGAGGGTATCACGTTATCTATTAGTTGGTGGATTCTGTTGTAAATGAGTCTTTCAAGCAGTTTGTAGCAGACACTGGGCAAGGCGATGGGGCGGTAGCTGGTCGGGTCATTACCAGGTTTTCCAGGTTTTAATTTGGCTAGAGTCTGGGCCATCTTAAATTCCTCCAGGAACCGTCCTCTATTGAGCAAGTTGGTATAGAATTGTGTTAGCCATCTTCGTGCCAGTGGGCCGAGGTGTTTAATAAACTCAGGATATTTTATCAGGGGCAGCGGCCTTTCTTAATTTGAGCCCTTTTATCGCCTTGTTTAGTTCAGGGACGGTGAAAGCTGCCGAGATCTGTGGGTCGAATATTAGCTCATTGTTTAGTTCATTTAGTTCGTACTTTACTGCTTTTTAAAATACAGGGTCCATTGGCACTTTCTCCGCTCAGTTTTTAATGTGAGAGGCAATCTGGGATGACGGTAGTCCTGGGCTTTGGTTCAGTTGGGGTGCTGCAGAACCCAGTTTGCGAAGGAGGGACCATGCTTGCCGACTGCTGCGTGTGAAATCTAAATTTTCTGTTGTGTCTGTCCATCTTTCCCTTCTAGAGTGGTTTATCGCTTGAATCAGTTGGTCTCCTGTAGTCGGGTCTTTCGTCTCTTGACATTCTTCGTAGAGAGTTTCCGTCTCCTGAGTCCAACATGGGATATATTCTTGTCTATATCCGCAGGGGATATTTCTTTTGGCTGTAGCGATTAGGGTTCCTATGAATCGGTTATAATTTTCGCGCAGGTTCTAGCCGACTTCTCCAGTGTAGGCCTCCCAGTTTGCTTTTCTCAAGTTCTACCTAGGTTTCCGGATCGATTTTGTTGTTGGTACCTGTATCCCTATATTAAGTACAACTGGTCAATGTAGTGTACGTGGGAAGCCAGATAGGACTTTCCTTGTGTGTTTGATAGGTTTACCTGATGGTCCAGTAGTGGCAATGCAGATATCGGAGTTTGTTTCACTCTACCATCTGGCTTATCTAAAGGTTTTCAAGTCTTTCGCAACGTATATTAGGTATAGGTCTTCTTGGTCTATCCATTCCATTATTGGTTCACCATTTTCATTGTTTGATGTGTATCCTCAGTTGGTATGTCGACTGTTAAAATCTCCT